>CM067078.1:34718100-34735600 GCA_033980235.1 Diadema setosum | reverse complement strand
AAAAAAAAATCTGCCGTTAAGGGAAAAAAAAAATCTGATACCCGAAATCATACTCTTAATGACACTTTTGGAGCTGAAATGTCACACAGGTGAACACTATATGGGATGAAATGAGGTTGACGGAATAAATTGCAATCAATATGGATCTTCCAGGACGATCTGACGATCGTTTGATCTGACGATCGTTTCCATGAGAAAAAGCAATTATATGTTGATCCATTTGACCCGGCACATCGCAGCAATCATGTGAGAGACAAAATACCAACGTTGACTTCAGAACAGCTGAAATAATGCTATCCAGTGTCAAAAACATCCAACTGCCAATAAACTCTCAATCTTCTCTTTGCTCCAATCCCCATCTCTTCTTCTTTCATGTCATTTCATATCTCTCCTATTTCATATTTTCCTCCACTTTTTGATTGCATATGACGAGTTTTATCGCAAAACGAGTTAACTACGTTCTTGTTGATTTGAGAAATTAGCAAGTAAAGCCGCAAAAAACAAAGAGAATAATAAGAAAATGAAATTATGGAAGATCTTTAATCATATCTCCAAGAATCTTCCTTGTAATATATTCTGACAACTGAGGTATCACTGGAAAAGATTTTATTTTGCTCTATTTGATGATATACTTTCTTTAAAGTATTTGGAAATGGCGCTAAACCCGTTTACCATTCAGTTTTTCTTTTGGTCACGTTGGTCAAAACGTCATCCATTTCTTCTCATCTCTCGATCCCACTCTTTCAAGTCTCTTGGTTAGATGCTTTCATATTTTCTTCCGCTTTTCTTCTGCAATTGCAATCTTTCTGACGACTGATTAATCCTGAATCAGCATCACCACTAGCCGTGCCCCTCTTACATCGTTACCATGGAGACTGTCATGAAATTAGATTGGAGTCAGAATGCCCTATCAACAAGGGTGGAAGCTGTATAACCTATCGGCCATTCTATGATGAAAAGGTGGGATGCATGAATTAGAATTAAAGAATCACCTTATTTGCCAATATTAGTGATACACGAACTGACAAATAGATAAATAAAGATTAAATAACTAACTGAGTTAATTCATAAACAAATTAAAAAAATAAATGAATGAACAAACAAATAGATAAGTGAGAAAAATAAATGAATGAATAAATAAATGAATAGATAAATAAATATGAATAAAAAGAGAATGGGAAAAGGAAAAGTACACGAAGAGTATACTTGGGAATAATTTATGTGAAAGGTGCGTAAAACAACAGCACTGAAAGTAAAGATTGAAAAGGGGAAGGTAGCACGGATTAAGAAGGACTGTTGGTAGGTGGGTGGGTGGTAACAGGATAAGATACCTGGTAAGTTTTCTTTCTTCCTCGTCTTTGTCATTAAAGGGATGGTACAGTTTTAGTTGAGATAGGAATTAAGGTTTTCACTATTTGAGAGTTAATGAGAAACCTCTTGTGAAATATTAAAGATCATACAATTCTAATAGAAATTCAAAGTTTATTCGATGAAAATCGGTTTTGAAATGGATGAGATATCCATAAACAAAGTAAAACAAAGCGATCCTAATAAAAAATGGGTCCCACCATAGGATTGCTTTGTTTTGGATATCTCGGCCATTTCAAAACTAGTTTTCATCACGTCGAATAAGCGTTGAATTTCTCTTATTTCATGTTGAGGTTTCTCATTATATCTCACAAAAAGTTGGAAACCTGAAGTCCCATCTCAACCAAAACTATACTATCCCTTTAATACTGTAGGGCCTATAGAATGACGTAACGTTGGGGGATTTCATTGACATGAATCTCAAAGATCACAGTTTTAGGGAAACTCAGATGATTAATATGCGTTTGTTTCAATTGTGTAACCAGGCATTTGGGAATCACACGAGTATTAAGCAAAGAAAAAAAACCTCCGAAATTCTGATTGGGAATTGATTTCATGGATTTCCAAACATTTTACTCGCATTCACATCAAGAATTTACCAGTTTTCTTGTGTTAATTTCTTTTATATGTAAGCGACCAGGACATCAGTGACTTGGTCGTGACAATCGTAACACCTCCGTCATTTGTTTGCCGTCGATCCAGCGATGGTCAGACATCGCACTTGTCAAATCACATCAACGATTCTCCGAAACTTCGTATTCAGAGTAATATTTTGTTGCCGCAGGATAATGGAAAAGAAAATAGATAGGTTAAATGTCGAAGAAAAGCGGGAGTGACGTCGCTTTCTCGCATCACTCACAACCCACAAAGACATTAATCTTTTATAACTTCAACTCTTTGAAATCGTTCTTTCTTCAGTTCAAAGTCACAGATAGATATTTTTTTTTTGTATCCATGTATCATTTAATTGCCCTTCATCACCGTAAAGTTTTGTATAGTCTTCATCAGAATTCCAGTTGAGTTTCAAACACATTTCAGTACAGACCATCTTCAGTCAAACTGAACTTAGGAAGAGATTTTCCCATCCATCCCACTATTAACACACTCCTTGTAATGACGATGCATTATTGATTTCTTCACAGCCCATTCTCGAAAATATTCTCGGTACAATAATTCAGATGGCGGGACAGGAGAGGATATCGGCATCCCATACTCTGTCCTACATCCCAGATGGACCGGATCTCTGGTGGATCAAGAATCAAGACGTCGGAACCTTGTATTACCCCTCGCCGCTCCCCTGAACTTGGCAATACACACTGTCACCCGTAAATTTACGTTGCTGATGCTTTTGTAAATAAATGATATTTTCACAGGTGCTGCCGCGGCGCGGGGCGAGAGATGTCTCGCAAGCCCCCGGAGTCATGGGCATGTCAAACGCTCCGTCACTCGATGGAGGCACACGGGCAATAAAAAAAAAAAAAAAAACCCTACCAACCGGCTGCCGAAGTGTGAGGCACTGGTTGAAAAATACCTTCGTATTTGTAGCCTTGTTGTCAGGCGTCAAGTGATGTTTTAATGGGGAAGACTGTTAGTGTCACTGTCAGGCAGAGAAGAGGTTGAATGCAGGATCTGTAATGTGACGTCACGTCATGACTGATAATGCCCACAAGCGATCAGACGATGTCACCTGCACGAATTGTTGTCGTGTTACTGAGTGTTCTTGAATATGGCACCAAGTGTTCGTGAACTTATCCGCTAGTTGCTAGCTGTGGTGACGTCACAATGGCTGCAACAGTGGCCGATTTTGCCTTCCATCAAACGATCCTATAAAACACACATAGATGATAACATATTTGCACTTAGGGATTGGGAGGGTCAAAAGCTTTAAACGTAGAGGACAAGTACGTGACGACCCTCTCATTATTATATACCATTTGGTATAATCTCTCCTCTAATGACTCCAATAAGCGAGTTCGTGAAGAGCTCATGCGTACACTATTGTACAAATAAATGTTCTTTCCTTATTTTCTCAGTTGATTACTAACTTAACTCGTCTTCATAGTGTGTAAGCTTGCCCTACGCAACAATTTATATGTTCAAACAAAGAATGAACTGCCGTATAGACCAGGTAACCAGAATGACCCATCAATTAATGCTTGGTGCTTGGGAAGACATCCATTTCATTATTTTGCATTGGATGCATTAAATTTTTCTGGCAATATTGTCGAACGCTAGGCTTTATCTGAACAATTAGCTGCTGTCAGGTGAATGGCAAACACCATTTGTAAGACTACATGAACAATTATTAGACATCACAGGAGATCCTTATCTCGGTAAATTTAAAAACCAACATGCCTGTTTTACACAAAACTCATGAACATTTCTGCTCATGCAAAGTAGACTACGAGCTGGCTTCCAGAACGTGTTAACCTATTCAGCTTCTTCTTCTTCTTCTTCTTCTTCTTCTTCTTCTTCTTCTTCTTCTTCTTCTTTTCTTCTCTGCTTTCTCCTTTGTATTGTTTGACTTTTCTTATCTCACCATACCGTCTGCAATTCGTATAGTAGTTCTATAGCATCGTGTAAAACGCACGATTACCGGTAAGAAATATCGCACATGAATTGTTCATCGATAATCTGACAGTCTCATTTATGAAAACAAGGAGACAGTATCATAAATGTATATTATCACATTCAGTGGCCACTGACGACTAAACGCCATCAACATGAAAGCAAAAGATCGAGAGAAAAAAAAATGTGAGTCTGCAAGTAGGATGTGAGCAGACCGTCTTCTATACCAAGGAGTTATTACTACCTCCTTGATTCTACAGGGTTACACACTGTGTCAAAGGTCAACTCCTTTCAGGTCGACGCCAGGTTTCGTAGAGGGCGTTTCACATCATGGACGGCAGCATCCGCTCGCTTCTTCCGAGCTGCAATTTGACAGCTTCTTAGTTTAAATTTTGTAAGACTATAAGTGAAAAACATGCAAACTATTCGCAGTGTGGTTCAGTTCAAAATGACTCATTGACACATTGGTATATATGGTTAACATTAAAATGTATGCCCTACTTGATAAAAGTGGTTTCATCCGCTGAGCTTCAAGAACTGCCCAGTGAGGCGGAAAAGTTGACAAAATACTGCACTTCAAGCTTTGCATTCCGATTTTTCTGAAAGGTTCATGTTTTCAAGTAAATTAACAGTGTTCAAGGGCACTTCAATTTCAAATCTTTATAGAATATCATGGGAAAGGCTACCACTTGATTGTGTTGTGAACATTTTTGTTTCTTTCAGTGTGTTGTTTGTTTCTAAATTAAACAAGTTTGTTTTACAATTCTTGTGTGTGATGGAAAATCGCTACAAGTAGGAAAAGAATCTGACTCCTTTGGATGTTTTGGTTTCCCAAATCTATACTCTGCCTTTAACACAAGAGCTCGATAATTAAGATCATATGATCAGAATTTTCCTCTAGGAGGAAAAGTAAGATGGCAAGGGAAGAGAGTTTTATTTTCTCTCTCTCTCTCTCTCTCTCTCTCTCTCTCTCTCTTGGAGCATTATGAAAAAAGGGTGTTCCTTAAAGCATGTGCAGAATCATCAGGTTTTCTCATCGCGATACTTATACAGTGTGGAAACAAAGCCTAACTAGGGTCAAGGCTGCTGCGTCAACTTTACAAGAGGCTATAATCTCTATGTCACAATCAAATATACCAGACAATCTTGCGAAAATAGGCAAAAAACCCCACTACAAACATGAAGTCATCATAATTATTCTGGCAATCATTTTTGTTTGATAAACAATTTACTAATGCAGATATCACGGGTGCTGTTCGTTATTCCGAAGGTTCGTTAATCCGAAACACACAAATTCCCTATACCTAGAGCAGGGCTCCACACTAACTTTTATTTTTGGTGGCCCAAAAGCAAACATCCGACCTTTTTTGGTGGCCCGATCAGGCCACCAAATTCTTCATTTCTGAAATTTTAGGTGGCCCGACGTGCGTTTTTGGTGGCCCCGGGCCACCGGGCCACCGTTAGTGTCGAGCCCTGAGGTTCGTTAATCCGAACATTAGAGTGGCGTTATTCCGAAGGTTCGTTATTCTGAAGATTTGCTAATCCGAAAATGAAATTCGGAATAACGAACCTTCGAAATAACGAATCTTCGGACTATAGTGCCTTCGGAATAACGAACCTTCGGAATAACGAGCTGTAACCGATTTTCTGGGTGTGTGACTAGCTTATTTTTTTTTTTCTACTTTGTCTTTTCGACGAGGAATTTCACGTATTAACACGTTATTGTAATTTGTTCTAAATGTCATTATTCTGTTAATGAAATAGTTTCAAAAGTCCGGAGGGACTCAATTAAGTATTCATTTTGTGTAATCAAATACTTAATAAATTTGTGTCTTGGACCTAAACAGTAGGCCTACTGTATTAATGTATTCTGAAATCATGTACAGTGAAAATAGATTTACATAATTGTTGTTACTTGGATGTTTTTAAATGTTATAGATGTTACTGTTTACAATTGGGAGCAGTGATTTAAATTTTTTTTTCGAGTTATCACGTTTGATGCACACGTGTAGGTCAGTTGTATCACAAAACATCCTATACTATATAAAAAAGAGTTGCAATAAAGCCTCAAATATAAAGAGATATCACTATTTTTCTCACTAAACCACAACTGTAGACGGTTTAGTCTGGGAACAATTTTCTCATAACTACTGCTCACATTTTGTATATTTAACAATGCTTAACATTTATCATGTCGATTAATATTTTTTTTTTTTTACACTAATGGTTGTTTCCATCCCTAGCTCACATTTAAGAACTATTTTGAAGCACTAAAGCTGGATTTTTGTTTTACTGCAAATGGTAAATAATGCCTATAAAGGACAAGTTCACCTTCATATACATGTGGATTGAGTGAATGCAGCGACATTAGTAGAACACAGCAGTGAAAGTTTGGGGAAAATTGGACAATCTGTTCAAAAGTTATGAATTTTTAAAGCATCTGCGCAATCACTGCTGGATGAGAAGACTACTACAGTGTGTGATGTCACATGCGTACAACAATGTGAGGAAAATAAAAAGAAAATGTCACAAAACTTTACTTTTTGAATAAAGTGCACATTTCTTGGACTTGTTACTGATATATGTGAAGGATAATATTATTCCCCTTGAATTCTGAAAGAAAGAAGTCGAGTGTTCTTTTGTTATGAGAGAAAAGTGAAAATAAGATGAATTTTCTTTATACTTTCTTTATACCGTTGTACACATGTGACATCATAAGCCATAGTAGTCTTCTCATCCAGCCTTGACTGAGCAAAAATGTTTAAAAATTCATAACTTTTGAACGGATTGTCCGATTTTCCTCGAACTCTCACTGATGTGTTCTACTAATATTTCTGCATTCACTCCACCCACATGTATATGAAGGTGAACTTGTCCTTTAAACCTGATGATCATACTCTTACCACTGGACTCCAATTATTTTCAACGGGTCAAAAACTGAAGAATAATTGTAAGCTGCGTGATGACTAGATGTCAGCTTGGTGAAGCTGTGTGATGAGTGAGGAAAGGATGTCTCGATACTCTTCGGCTCACAGCGGGGATACCACGTGACCAGGAACTGGGCGGGGATGCAAGGAAATTGACAACATCGGGAAGAGAGCCGCTCAGAGGCAGCCAGACAAAACAGAGTCATTTGTAATGGCGACAAAAAAAGTTTTCTTCTTTTTTTCTCCCATTTAGTGAGTAATACTCGTTTTTGCTTAGCAAACTTAACCCGTCCGATACTGAATTCTGAAACCCCCAAAGACTTAACACACAGGCCACCAGGTTCCCGTATGAAACGGGTAAAGAAACCAACTCTAACTTTGAAACCAGCTAGGTCTAGGTTTGTGAGAAATTGACAGACTTTGAAAATTAAAAAGAAATATTGCTATGACTGATGTAGATACTATATGACATATACCCTCCGTTGGGAGCGCTATATCAGTAATTGCCTGGTGCATTATTCATTTTCCCCCTTGAGAATGAGTTATTTTTAGACCGAATATAATCTTCAATTTGTTTTCAAAGATCTATTCTGGGACTGGACATTATGTGTGAGTGCTTCATCAGTTTAATGCTAGGCAATGTTGCAACGCGATTGCGATCGACTTCATATCAACACATATGATGCTCTTTCCTTATGCTAGGAAATTAAGATACATGTATGTGGATTTTTTTTAAACACATTTTCTGGATTGCTCCACTACGATGACATCACAAACTGTTATAGCCTTCTTATCCAGCGATGACAGGACCAAAAATAAAAAAGACATATAACTTTGGAAAGAAAGGTCCAATTTTCTTCATACTTCTACTGATACTGCTGCATATTGAATCCGAAACTCTATATTTGAAGCAAATCAATCCCCCCCCCCCCCCCGCTCGTTCCTCGGGATTTTTTTTTCTCTGTTACGTATTTGATTTCGTTTCTTGATAGTTATTCTTGATTCTACTGCTTGTCTTTGATGTTTGTCAGAATATGATCGTTTAATTGATTGAATTTGTTTTCATGTTATTGCTTGTGATGTCGATGTGAGTGGGTGTGAGAGACAGAAGGAAAGAATGAGAGATTGCTTTGTTGATTGACTGATTCCAGACATGAATGAATGAATGAATGAATGAATGAATGAATGAATGAATGAATGAATGAATGAACGAATGAATGAATGAATGAATGAATGAATGAATGAATGCATGAATGAATGAATGAATGAAAGAATGAATGAACGAATGAATGAATGAATGAATGAATGAATGAACGAATGAATGAATGAGTGAATTGCTGACTGACTGATTGGATGAATGAATGCATGAATGAATGGATGACTGAGTGAAAGAAGGAACGAATAAACTAATGAATAAATAAATAAATAAATAAAAGAATGAATGAATGAATGAATGAATGAATAAATGAATGAATGAATGAATGAATGAATGAATGAATGAATGAATGAATGAATGAATGAACAGCTATTACAGGTGTTCACCTGAACGTGTTCACCATCAGGTCAAACAGGTAAGCTTTTCTCCGTGTTTGGGATAAGAAGGGAGGAGTTGTTTGACAGTGGAAAGTGGACTGATCGAGTCGGAAGCTATGACGAATCTTAAGTCTTTCACCGTGACTTTGTTTTTCGTCACCCTTTTGCTTCACTCCTCACTCTAGCTAGTCTCATTTTAGACCCATCAATGATATTTTCATTTATCTATCCATTACTCTTTTTTCAGTAATTGCAATCCTGTACTCCTGATAGAATCCATGTTATTACTTTTCAGTTCTCTTCATTCTCTTCTTTTGCACTTTGCTGTATTTTCACTTTTAGCGACTATGTGTAATTTAGGGTGCGTTTATGCTCAACTTTTCGGCATCAGAATCAGCGTTTTGAAACGTGATCAAAGCAAAACACGGTTGCCACTCCACTCACATCCATATAAAAAAGCAATTCAAAACGATGATTCCAAACGGTCAAATTTGTGCATTTACGATTTGCGTTTTTCTCTAACCACGTTCAAGGGGAAGCATAAACGCAAAACACAAAGACGTGTATAATGACGTCATCGCAATTCGCTTTGCCGGTGCACGTGAAATAAACACATAAGTTTAGCAGATCGCATTTTTTAAAAACTAATTCAACAATGCGCAGTGCATGTTTGCGGTATCGACTCTTCACAAGCACGAAAAATTAAGCAGTATCCCCGTAAATGTTGTTATGAATCAACGTTTCAAAACGCTGATTCTTCCTTCGCAAATTGAGCATCAATGCACCCTTAAAAAGACGAAACGGTTCTGAGCATGGAGTCTAACCTTTGCCTAGGACAGATTCGCTGCTCCCCTGAGTTCACATCGTTTATTTATCCTGGCTGGTCCCTCCAGTTCTCACATTCAGCCAGATGTTATCAATAATACGCCTCCTCATCTCTGTTATAGTTTTCATTTTCAACTCCCCCCCCCCCCCCACCCCGCCTTCTTTCCGATGTCTTCCGTTCCATCCTCACTGTATCTGACGGAGCTGACGACGGTTGGTGTACATAGTGTGACTGTTTCGAGTCTCAAGACGGTACGTACTGTAAAGAAACGTACATCGTGTGAGCTGGCAATGGACCTGTTTACAAATAATGTTCAATTATATAGATATTTTTCCTCTGAAGACCAGTGTCCACTTTCCATACAAACACCACCATTTGATGGATTCAGAGTTGAGTTGCTAAAGTATCTGTACGAGGAAGTTTTAAAATGTTTCAGATTGTTTTGAAATTAGCATGAGAGGCGCTCACCGATGGAAGACCTATGACCTGTTATTTGTCGGTTACATTTCATTATTCTTTAAGTTCGTTATTGCGAAAGTTCGTTAATCTGAAAAATAAATAAGGGTCATTATTCGCAAGGTTTGTTAATCCGAAAAAAAAAAATCATAACAAAGGAAACCAAAACATTCGTTATTTCGAAGGTTCCTTATAATCTGAAAACGAAACAAAGGTCGTAATTCCACAGGTTCGTTTATATGCACTTTGTTTTCATTTTTGGATTAACAAACCTTTTTAATTACTTCTTGTATGTGAACAAAATCGTTGACATAATGAAATGGAGGTTCTGACTGAAATAAGACTGAATTCGATATGACGTACCGTCGCTGAAAACACAAGAAAAACACAAGAAATTTATGAATCTATATTGTTTATATGATACAGTTCGATTATTAGGCATCGTTGGTTCTATAATTATATCAAATTTCACACACACACATACACACCAACCTCTATGCATCTTCTTATCCTATAATGGGAAGTCCCTGCTGAAAAGGACTCAGTGTCCCACAGTGTCCACACTACGTGAATCATAGTGTGAACACATTGTGAACACAGTGTGGAATCTCTTCATACTGCTAAATTCGAGCGTTATAATATTGTGAACAAAATGTGAATCATCAATTTCTGATAGTGTTAAACACAACATTACTATGTGAACACTCCGGGATAAACCACACCACTATGTGAAGTCGTCTTCACACTGTTAAATTCAAGCTTTATCAAAATAATACTCGACTATATACGAACCCATTATGAACACACTGTTGGAAACTGTGTTCTTTCAAGCAGGGTTATGGTACAATCATGATGGAATAGGATTGATTCAGTATTCTTTTTTATTTCAAAAACAACGACAACAATAACCAAAACAGAACTATCTTTTTTTTAATTGTCTCTTCAGGTTTCAGTTTGTCTTAACTTTTTAACACTAAAACTTTCTGCATATAGTGAGGCGAGCCTTCCATCAGTTGTGCGAGCATACTCCAAGAAGGGAGGTGAGACGACTGCTTCATGGAGGTTCTGCACAGTAGTGGAAGAAAATTTGTATTATATAATGTTGAACCTTGTTATAATTACATCTTCCCTTCATTAAAAATCAAAATAACTCGGGCAAGATTAGCGTGTGGGGAGGTGTGTACGCGAGAGTGTGCAAATGCAAGCAGCTCGTGTGTTTGCATGTGAGAGCGTGTTTTTGCTCACGTCGTTTGCATTATTGAAAAGCAATTAATAAATTGAAATGGATTCCCGCCCGTCGATCTTGGGCTGGGTCACACCGCATGGGGTATGTATGTCTTTTGTGTGGCTTCATTAACGTGATGAACCAGGGAGGGGAGAGCACAAACAAGAACTCCTTTCCTCTCTCTCTCTCTCTTTCTCTCTTTTACTTTCACCAGGTTTTACATGCAAACCACGCTTACTTGACATTAGTCACTCAGACTCAAATACATCGCACATACTATGAGAAAGCGTGATGAAGTTCGATAGGGTAGTACACAGTTTATTCACAAGTCAGTGATGTACAAATATCAACGCTTCCATACGTTTTCGTTCACTTGGTAATCATTTATTGATACATGTACATGCATGGAGAAGATGGGGGGTGTCACCTTTTCTGACTCATGGTTTGAGTTTAGGCGATGCAGCAATTCGTCTCTTAAACAAAAGATAAGACCAGATATTATAAGATTCTTTTTCAGAGTTGTTTTCAGTTGTTTGTATTATCATTATTTTTTTTTTCCGTTGGGGGTGAGGCAGTAAAAACTGGATCGTCTGGATACACAGGATGCTTCGACTGCCTGCATAATTAGTACAATTTCTTAGTATCATCATAATAATGGGCAACAACCCTTACATACTATTGGCGATTTCATATATAGCTACGATTACTGATTTTCAAATCAAACTTAAACATAGAATAAAATTGTAATTGCACTTGCTCACTGAAAATCTAGCTACGTGACTTCAGACTACCAGCAGGAGAGAGGCTTTTTCTTTTCTTCACTTTGTCATGGTCACTCATCTTTAGACAATCTAACATACTCTCACATTGACCTTTGACCCACCATCATTGCGCGATGAAAAGCACCTCAACGATCTTCGTTTAACATCAATCCTCAATTCTTAGTTTTCTCTGTTGGTGCGTTGTCCATCAACGAAAATAACGACGTTATCACGGAAATCAAAATCGCGGAATCCACATTCAGTCTTCTGTGATAACGATCAGTCTTGCCATGCTCTAGTAACAGAGAATGTATAATGTATTTGATTATAAAATATATCGATTGCTGTCAGAAAGAAACGGGAAGAGTTTCCCTCGAGAATCGTCAATCCTTATCATTATGTTTTCCTTGAAACTTCCAACACTCAATATTTGGATTTGATGATACCATATCGCTGTTGACGACATAGATAGTAGCATTGAGTGTAAAGAAATAATAATAACATGGTGATGATGACGATATGGTGATGATGATGGTGGTGATGATGATGATAGTGATGATGATGATAGTGATGATGATGATGAAGATGACGTGGTGGTGACGGTGATGATGATGGTGATGATGACGATGGTGATGATGATGATGGTGATGGTGATTCATGAAGTGACTATGTTGATGCTGATTACACAAAAGTAAGAGAATATCAGACGCTATGACTGTAATTGCGATAAGCTCAATGATGTCTAATAAGGTTGATAATGCCAATAATGGTGAAAACTGATTAGTAGCAGTCGAAGAAGAAAAAGAACAAAGACAAGATGAGGGCGGAGATGATGATACTGTTGATGATAATAAAGATTTTTTTCTCCAATCTCAGAGACTCTCTAATGTTGAATAACCAACTCGACAACGAAGCGTAGTTTGGCTGCTGTGGTCGAACAATTCATGCCGGAAAGTGAAATATTACGAAACCAACACAAACACGCATTATACAAAAGGATAATACCCCTCCCCCCCACACACATAAACGAAAAATATAGCAAGATGACGCACGTATGTTCGAGAAGATCAGCAATGCAACATCCCTAGAAAGATGGTGGACACCGGTATTTCATGCATCGTTGATGTGATCATCTCTTCCGTTTCGGATGGAAGAGACTTTTGACTTGAAAAATTACGCCGGTCAGATCAATTATCTAATTGGCGCCATATGTCCAAGATTTTACGGGAAGTTGCGTGTGTGTCTTGTCGCATGCTCGAAGACGAACAAACTGACATAGCAAAGATTGGAAAAGCCTCATGTAAGACAGACAGAAATTTGCCAATTTAATGGCAAATTACATGAGTCATTATCAAGTTACGAGGAATGGAAGGGGAGCATGCCCCTCCCCCTCCCAGCAGTGTAACCTAGGCAGATGGATGGAGTACCCAGCGAGAAATCACCATCTTGATGTTTGTCATGGGAATTACTCAGCATCAGACAGGTTTAGCTTTGGGCTTGTTAACATCGTAGTAGACCAGTGCTTGTAATCTAATTTGCCCAAGGAGTAGAAATCAGACAGTGCTTTGAAAGAAAAAAAAGTAAAATAGAAATGAGAAATGGCGAAAAAGCACGCCAACGCTGCCTTGATTTCTCCTCTACAAGTAACGCAGTAAATGACATATTTTTATCATATTTTGAATCTTATTATGGCCATCAAAACATATTAATCACGTAAAGAGCATTAAAGAATTTTTAACAGTTACGACGATTATTTCAATATTGATAGTTCAAAACAAGAAATTTAAAGAAGGAAGTGAAGCAGAGACGACAGGTGGAAGGGAGAGGACTCAAATTTAGCAGTGTTGATTAGGAAGTAAAAGCAAGGGGATTGCAATAACAGGGAAAAACCCAATGTATTAACTGGGTCACTAAAAAGAAAAAAGAAAATATCGGTGCAGACTGAAGAGATGATGGGAAGAAAATAAGAAATTGGTGGGGGTGAGGGAAGGATCAAGTGGAAGAAGAGTAAAGAAGATGACATATTTGGGGCTTTAAATGAGGATATTGAAGAAGGAAAACGTGGAGGGAGCAAAACGAAAGATAAAACAGAAACAGAAATAGACAAGAGAAAGAAGGAAGGAGACAGGAAAATCATGTGAGGAAACAAGTCACTTTGTAGTTGAGTAATAAAGAACGAAATGACAGATCATAGAATAATGAGACATATGGCTTGTATATACTTTGGCAAATGAAACGAGGATGACATTTCGATGGTATGTTAATACTGCGCTCGAATCCAATTAGTCTGTATACGTCAACCTCCCATAACACACCATGATACACCAACTCCAACCCTTGTCAATCTCCGCCCCCCCCCCACTTTGTCGATTGAGAGTAATATCAAAGAAGAGTGGACGGATTGAAAATGATTTCAATATTTTACATTTGCTAATCATATCAAACTTGATCTTATTCTTCAGATTAATGTCAGTCAATCCACACAGCAATCCACTAAGGGCTCCGTTAATGTTTCTGGGTTTTTTCTTCAAACGATGAATATTTGTTTTCTTTTGTTCTTTTAACCATCTGTCTATCAAGTAGGCTACTCGCTGTGATTGTAATATGAAAAAAAAAAACTTACCAAATGATTACTCTCTTTGTTTTTGTTTTCCTTTTTTTTTTTGGCTACTCACTAGATTGCTTCTGTGTTGAAAGAGAAGCATATTGGGCCTCCAGGTCCCCTTTATAATCAAGGTTTTTTAGTTGTTGTTGTTTTTTTAACTGAAAGTGCTATTCTGTGAAAATGTAATGGAATGTATAAATAAATAAATAAATAAATAAATAAATAAATAAATAAATAAATAAATAAATAATTAAATAAATAAATAAATAAATAAATAAATAAACAAGTAAGTAAATGAATAAATAAGTAAGTAAGTAAATAAAGAAATAAATAAACGTATAGATAAATAAATAGATAAATATGTTATCTTTGGGAAAAAATCCTAAAGCTGTACAATCGCACTAAATTAGCTCTTTGCAGCTGATTTCTTGTTCTACGCTTCTCATTTTGGTTTTTATGAAGTGTCACATTAAAGTTATAGACAAGTATAGAGGTATATGAAATGATTCAACGTTGTCATAACTTTCTCATCTTGTTATTGATAACCCCTTTCTGAAATATCGATCGGTGAATTTGTATTTCCTCTCATGTTTTTTTTTTTCTTTTAAAGGAGACCTTCGGATGATTTTCAGACTTTTACATTTGAACAACTATAAATTAGTTATACTGAGGACAGAGTTTCAGAATTTGTGATAATTGGGATGAAGAATAAGAACATTTTCAAAATTTAGAACAAATTGCAATGAACAAGGATGATGACATGGCAGAGTCACCATTAGAATGTATGAGTTGGGGCTCAAGGAAGCAGAATAAAAGAAGAAGGCATGCATAGATTATACACAGGTGAACTCGCAAGCAAGCGGTATTGTAATGGAATTACACTGCTACATTTCTGAAATATTATGTGAACCTCGTATGTCATCATCCTTGTTCAGTGTAATTTGTTTAAAGTTTTTCAAAGTATTGTTTCTCTGCTCAAGAACCACAACAAATTCCAAAAATCTATACATGGAGTTGTCTATTTATGTACTACATGATGTGAAATTATGAAAATAGTCTGGAATGCCCCTTTAACCCTTTCTGTGGCAACTAGTGTAATAGGAAACGCTGGATAGTGTATGCAACGCTACACAACGTGGTCTCCTGTGTCAACCAGCACTCAAAATACACAAAAGGGTTTACTAAAAGTAAATACACATGAACACACACACACATACACACACGCACATATTGATATAAATATATACACGAATAAGCCCGTATACATATAATCTATGTACATAAGTATTATTGATATATAATCATAAAAATTAATATAGCTATATCATAGATACAATGTAAACAAAGTTCCCCTGCATCTTCGGCCTTTTCATTCAATTGTGATGACAAGTTTTTTCGCACCACTTGATACTTTGGCAGACGACAATTTTTTTGGCGCGCACCTCACTGACACCTTCCGTTCAGTGTAGCTGAGAGGATGACTTCAGGCTCGCCTCTCCTCTCCATCCTCACCCAACCTCCAATCCAACCAAGAACTGTGACATCTGCCAACAGATTTCCTGCCAGAAAGAGAGAAAAAAAAAAGCCCTCGAGTCTGTCGGGGGCGAAATGATCGCTACAAGATACATCTTGCTGGGGAGAAGCGCTGACAGACTTTTTAATATCGTTTTTTTCGAGTGTTTACCAAATGACATGGCGGCGATTTGATGGAGCGCTGGGCAATTTGACGCAGAGTCCCCAATCTCAGTGGACTAACCCTGTATTATTGCTAGTTGACAATTTACGTGGAGTCAAGTGCTAGTCAAAATCATGCATGCGGCTCGTGGTGAGCGGTTTATGGAAACACGACAACGTTGATGACTGCTTTCAATATTGCTGTGACTCAAAAGTCATAACATCAAGTGCTGAGGGAGCGTCATTTGTCAAATCAGGCTACATCGACAACAAACTAGTGATCTTGCAATGGGGATAATAATTATGAGAACGTGTGCGCGCCTGCGTGCATACAGACATCTCGAGTATAAATGTGTAAATCACACACACTCAAACACACACACTAATGTGTAAACTAATGCATGATAAGGATAGCGATGGATTGGAAAAAAAAGGTTGTGATGAAATGATGAGAATAATTAAGATCCCTTCAGGGAAAACTATATTTATTTATTTTTTGCCTTATCGTCCACATCAGCATCACTTTTTAAACAAAACGTAAATGATCACTTAACTCATTAAAATATTATACAGCAATATTATCTTATCAACACCTGATATACCCATAGCAGTCCATAACCGTTTCTCACCATCAGAATCTTTTCATTGCCACTCTTTCAGTTACACGTTAAACCAAAAAAATAATCATGAAAATGATGATAATGATGACAACACAGACCTCGGGAAAAATAAAAGCAAACATAGCCATACATGCTATACATCTGCGCCACATGTTTTGCAATGCACACAAACGTGAAATACGACAACAGATGTACCTCGGTTCAAAGTCAGTACATAAGACGTGACATCAGTCTATTTCTTCACCCCTGGTACTCCCAATGCCATCGTGTCTTCGGTATAATCAATGTGGGTAAAATGCATACCGTGGCAGACTTGCAAGGGAAGGGATGAGTGTAAATATTCATTGGTTTTCAGCCCGAGCCAACTTGATCCTTCCATCAGTGGTAGGATTGGAGCATTACCGTTACGGCAGAGTGAGGCCAAGAAACCGACATGGCTCACCCCTGGCAGAGTGAGGCCAAGAAACCGACATGGCTCACCCCTGGGACTCGGGATTCAATCCTACTCTAATCAGAGTTGCATTTTCATTATACCTCTCTCTTCCTTTTCTTCACTCCCTTAACCCCCCCTCCCCCCTCTCTCTCTCTCTTTCTCATTACCTAGTATTTGCCCTCGTGTTATCTCTTTCTGACTGCTATCTATCTATCTATCTATCTATCTATCTATCTATCTATCTATCTATCCGTTTATATCTTTCTTTCCATCTATCTGCCTATCTTTTTATCTATCTATCTATCTATCTATCTATCTATCTATCTATCTATCTATCTACCTACCTACCTACCTACCTACACTCTAAAAACGCAAATGTTGATTCAACATTTAAAAGGGCCGAGGAGTGACAGCATTTTTTGAAGTGTTGCATCCAACTTTTAAAATAACATTTTAAATGGAATATTATGGAATCTACTTCTCTCTTTCTACATAATATACCTT
>CM067078.1:34593100-34713100 GCA_033980235.1 Diadema setosum | reverse complement strand
GAAATCCGCCTCATGTATCTCGATGGCTTGATAAGAATAGAGTGAGTCATGCATCTTATGTCGGTCCGTGTCCCAAGTGATGTCGGGACTGGATGCTTGGGAAGTCTTGAGATTTGCTCCATCAGCGGCCTTTTTATTTCAAACCTGACAACATTTTAATGTCTGCATAGTTTTCTTCAGTTGCATGCATAAAAAGGCATAGACGTACACCTTGACTTTTGACTCTTATAGTCTTTACTTTAACACGATTTATGCTCGTAATACGTTCAGCTTAATTATATAATTTTTATTAACGTGCATGCAACTAGATGGACTGTGTAGGCCTAAAACTACTTATAGTTGTTAATAATGTATGTATCATATCTTTGGGTCATTGATTGATTGATTGATTGATTGATTGATTGATTGATTGATTGGTTGGTTGATTAGTCGTAAATTTTCATTATTATTCATTGTTACTGTGTTGTATATTTCTAGTGCTCTTTGGATTTTAGGTGATAATATGGAAATAAATTGAAAACGAAAAATTGAAATTGTAAATGTAACTTTAAGGTTCATCGTCTAGAAAATACTGATATGTATACGTTATCTCTCGTACCATGATCATGTGCTGTTGTTCCCCAACCGCATCTTTTTACGTCTTAAAAAAAAGAGGCTTGCTTTATTAATATAAAGCTAAAAGAAATGCAGGTGTCAGTACGAATAGTATTCTGCACAGTGAGATGAGAATGGTCGCTATTCATGCTGACGATATTGCACCCTGTGTTAAGCGGTCGAGAGTTATCGATCCAATACACGTGCAGGGGCAAGATACGGTGATATTATTATGTTCTTTGCGCTAAATTGGGCCTCAATAATACCTCCCTCAGAATATTAATGATTCTTTGTCGTATGCATTGATTCGACTTCTATTCAGTCGCGTTGATTTTTTCCTTTTTTTTTAATAGCATAACCTAAATTAACGGATGCAATATCATCAGAGATAATAATTCTACCAACACGTCGTGACGCTTAATATTGGTGGTGCAATCTACCCATATGAAATCTCGCACATTCTATAGTGTCGTAGCTCACTAATCACCTCGTTTTATTTTACTAAAATATGTTTGATTTGTCCAATGTTTTAGTCATTCTCTTGTCTTACTTTAAGAAAAACTCATCTGCTTGAATAACATGATATATATTACTCTCTCTTAGAATGAAAGTCAGATGTGATAAAATGTTACTGAATATCTGATGGAAATGTCACAGGTTTGTTCATCAAAAGCTGTGATTACAGCTGTGATTTCCTCTTAATTGGTCACAAATCTCGAATTCGCTTGTTTCCAAGTATATCTTCCCATTTTGTAGATCATGTTGATCCATGTTTTCAAAACAATCACTCATGCTGAATTTTCAGGCACAATCAATTAGTACCCTTGTTTTTAGAGTTAAGATAGTTGCAGTAATTTTCTTTAGAGAGAAGGGTTTAAGGCGTCCTGAAGTGAACGCATGTAATGATGCAGTGTGGAAACAAATGTAGGCCCCTTTTGTACAGATGAATATCACGACACCTTTGTGAAGTGGATGGTAGGACGTCGTGTGAGTAACACACGTCTAGGTGAGCCTACTCTGTAGAAACCGACATAATGATGAGAACATCACCTAGCTTTTACCGTATACCAGTGGTCCTTTAAGAACTGCTTCGTGCCTGTGGATACGTAAAACATGGTGGTCGATGGGAGAGACGCCATTCTCGCACCTGAGCAGTGGTAGTTGAATAGTGGCGTGCATGCCATACAGAAATAGGCGCCAAATCCAAGTGCGACGCATTCGCCAGCGGACACGCTTTCAGTATTGCCGGCTTATAAGATTAGGCGTTTTATCGGAGACTCACGTCATTTCGTGTGTACTTGCTTATTTGTGTGTGTGTGTCCGTGTGTGTGTGATCGTGTGTGCTCTATGTGTTTGTGTGATTATGCAGTTGTTTGCACAGGTGGGATCTTGGTGTATCTCTACTGCAATTTGCGTTATTTGATGGGGAAAATAGCCGACAGCTGTTCTCGTATTGTGGCTGACAGGTTGGGTCCAGTCGATGCAGGGGAGCAGATGTAGGATGCTTTATAGAAACTAACTCGACTTAAAGCATATTATACTTTCGGTGCGTAAGTACCTTTTGTTTCCATAGTTTACCGTCTTATTATCCCAGGCTGACATTATTTTTTACCTTGGCATTTTTACGGTATTACGCATGTTTTATAATTCCACCTTCTGGCTTATAAAGTTTGAATTCCACCATATATTTTACTGAGTTTTCATATTCAATCCGACATTTCTTGTTTCAGTTGCACTTATTTTGGTGTAATATAATACCTTAAGCAACAAATATATATTTAATTTCTTGTCTCATCTATTCCACCTGTTTCGGTGTAAGATCCAGCAAAGTATTAAGTAATGAGCAAAGTACAAAGATATACATGTATCACAATAATATTTTTCTCCTTCGTATTATTCTTCTTCATATGCGGGTTTTGCGACATCAATCTGTTTTATAACATTTTTTTTCTTTCCAATTTTACTCCGCTTCTTTTAAACATATACCCCTGACTAGGCATACAGGAGAAGGTGAAATGTTCCTAAACGCCAGACCTAAATTTGATTTGCGCCAGAATTCCACTCGCCCAGCGCAGGAGAGACACTTTCTTACCAATTTCCACTCATTTGATTACGTTCCATGTAATTCGCCACAAATGTGAGATGGCTGAATACCTCAGTGTTAATTTGCATGCAATGCGGAGCGCCATACCTCTCGCTTTGTTCCTCAGTTATGTACCTTTGATTCCCCTTCTATCCCTCGCTTGCTCTTCTGGTCTGCATGTCTGTCTTTCTCTTTTACTTTCTTTCTTTCTTTCTTTCTTTCTTTCATTCATATGAATATGTCAGGTATCATGAAATATCATCTAAGGTCTGTCAGGTCTGTGTACACTGGATTTTCAAATATTTAGTTATTACTATCTATTGATCCAATATATGAAGAGTTTGTTTGCAAAAACCGATAAGTCCATTTTTGAAGAATTTGAAGTACGGTCGCTGTCATAAAGTACAAAATAATACCTTTAAAATGATACATTGGTCACTACAGATAAAGGTAAATTTCTGAAGTTATGGTCAAAAGAAGCAAAAATTTTCTTATTATTCTCTTTATTTTTCTTGACCTTTAATCGCAAATATCTCCATTTGGCAAATATGGACTTAGCGGTTTTTGCAAACAAACTCGTCATATATATATATATATATATATATATATATATATATATATATACATATATCTGCTACTGTCAGCGTTATTTTCTCCTTAATATACAGCATAATTTGATTTGATGTATTGGTTTCTGTATTATCATATATCGTCTGTTGAGAATGAAAAGGGCTTTAAGTCTTCTCGAACACTATGGGTTTTGTGGACACTTAACGCCCTTATCATTCTCAACCGACGATATATGCATACGTAAACATAGGTTGTTCACAAAATTTTTCTTTGCCTTTAACAGCACTGCAACATACCTCCTGATTAGTCATAATATTTGACACCCATTATGATGCATGGAAAACATCTTTTCATTTCAGCTCCATTTGTCACTTGATTACTCCATTGTCAAATCTATTCTCTCGTTCTTTAACCTTGCTCT
Organism: Diadema setosum; assembly: GCA_033980235.1. Taxonomy (NCBI): domain Eukaryota; kingdom Metazoa; phylum Echinodermata; class Echinoidea; order Diadematoida; family Diadematidae; genus Diadema; species Diadema setosum. Next base: position 34,709,432 of record CM067078.1, on the reverse strand, counting down.
TTGATATTCTAAACAGTATTCTTTAATCCTTTGTGTGTGTCTCGAGTGTCGATTGGAACAAAAAAAAAAACAACCCTAAAGCATTGTACACACCACCCAAAGTTCCTGGCACTGGAAAGGGTAAAGATATATGGGACTGTCTGCCTCTTGCCAATTTGCTTAAGCAGCGAAATTCATCTGGAATGATTAATGTGTTTTGAGTTTAAATTGTCGTTTTCCATATGCTATGCTATGTTTTTTTGTGTGTGTGTGCTTGTGTGTATGTGTGCGTGTGTGTTTCCTAGCACTTTCTGTGTCGGCAAAGGTTATCACACAATTTGTTTCACAGTCAAGATGGAATATGATTGCTCTCTGAAGTAATACACTCAAGCATCTTTTGACATGTTATTATGTAATAAACTTATATGGTGACAGCATTTTTTTTTTTTTTTTTGCTGCTGCGAAAACTGCTCCGGTCTTATTTTCTCCAAGAGCTCATGGTTAGGGTTTGGGTTGTGACAGAGTTTTAGGTTTAGTTTCATGTGAGGATTAAGGTTAGGGTTAGGGTTATGTTTGTGGGTCGATTTATATTTGGCTATAGCGTGCAGATATTCCATGGGAGCAATTGTCACAGGAGCAAATTATGTCCAGATTTATCACGTTGAGCTAGGTTACCATACGAATGGGCTGTGCACCACAGCCCCGATGTTTTGCAAATACACTTCAGACAACAACACGTTCATCAAACTATTGCTTTCTATACGATTGAATCTTGATCATTTGCCTGAAGATTTTCAGTATTAGATTACACTCATTCAAGGGAGGGATATGATAAAACGAAAACTGTTCAAGCTACAGATCGGTAGTACGCATACCATGAAGCCATGGCTGACTGTAGGCGGGTATTCCTTTACACATCTCAAGGCTAAAATGCATTGCTTATAGAAAACCCTTCACCGTGTTGTTTGTCTGTACGGATTCACCTCACCTTTCAAGCTTCCCTCGCCTCATCACCCCCCTCCCTCTCCCTCTCGACTCCTTTCATTTACAATGCACGTATATTGTTGCATCATGCATACTCCTACAACACACAGCGGAAGGATAGAAGAGAGCTGCGTTACCATGGAAACAAGATTAACGTTAATTTCCATACCCATTATTCAGCGTCATTTCGCCAACGAAGTCATAAAATGAGAGAAGAGAGAGAGAGAGAGAGAGAGAGAGAGAGAGAGAGAAAGAGAATTATCATAGAATAGGTGTGTATTAGACAGTGAGGCAGACAGAAAGAGGAGGAGAGAGAAAGAGATGAGGGAAAAGAAAAGAAGAGAATCTCAATAAAGACACCAATCAAATTAAGGAAATGTGTCAGATGCTGCGTGTATATATTATCGTGATTGAACGATGTTATTAACACACTACGGCCGTTTTTATTCATCGTACGTCTGTGTTTCAAAGCAAGAGAATATATTTATTATGATTGTGTTTATATATACACACACGAAATATTCTATGCTGATTACTTTGTCGATGAACCGTACAGTCTGCTGGTTGTGGATAATCGCCTCTCTCCCCTTCTATTCCTCTCCAAGTTTTTATTTTTCAGATAATGAAAATAGATACAATAATAAATTTGTTACACAAGAACTGTAGACAAATCAGAGTTCAAGAGGACGCCTAAATTTCTTTTTGTATGGTAATCTAGGAATAGTTATAGGGAAGAGAAGATTATTAGTTAATCTTCATCGACATAATCACCGCCATCATCATTACTGATTAAAAAAAGACATCATTATCACCATGGTTACTGTTATTATCTTAACTGACATGAGAATGTGAATTTTTAGTCCAGTTCGACGTGCATCTATACTGTAGAATAAGAACATTGCGACTAAAGCATAGAAGAGAACACAGACCATAAGAAGAGAAAGCGTCAAGACTGTCACCACTTCTCAATCAAATCAGAACGAACAAACAGAGAGAACCGTCTGCTGAAATCTGTTTCCAGTCGACAAGGAAAATATTTCAAGAGCAGGCATTGGTATCGGAGGAGGTGAGGGAGAGATGAGAGAAATGACTCTGTAGACATTCTGGACACGCCAGCAGAAGAAAGGAGGAACAGTTTTCTTTGTCTTTGTCAATGTTTGTGTCTGTCATTCCGGCTCTTTGATTCACTCGCACCATTCTCTTTCCCGCTTTCAATTCTTCTCCCCTCCCCAGGCCTCTCCTTCTCTTCTCTCCGTTTCTTTCATTTCTGTCCATCTCTCCATCTTTTATTTTCATCTCCCTCTCCCCCTCTCTCTTTCTTCCCCCCTCCCTCCCCTTCATCCTCACTCAGCCTTTCAGGCAAAAGAATTCGCCAAGCTTCTTTTTCCATCAAGTATGTCCGTCTCGCTGAAGGGGGAAGTGATTGATAGATGCCACTGCATGCGATTTCACACAGCCATGAAAAAGATCCATTTGTCATGTTTTTCCAACAATTTGCCTTATTTCAAGCAAGCGGCTTATATCATGACTACATGCACCAGGTATACACGATCAGGCTTAGTAGAGTAAATAGGGATGAGCTGAATTTTGAGAAAAAAAAAATCTTTAGATTAAATTCCACATCATGTTCAAGTCGGCTTCAAGACTTAAGCAAAAGTAGCCCTAGAAAATAGTAGATATTTTACCAGTTTTGGACCTAACATGATACAGATGAATACGTCTCATTCTGGTTTGTGTCTTTAAGATTTATATAATTAAAACACACACACATTATATATTGTACACATTCATTACAAAATGGGCAGAAAGACAAAATTTCTACACTCCAGCTTATCCACACCTAGTCGTGTACCATTCGGTAACTAAAGGACATGTTGGTTTTTTTTTTTCCATAAGTGTGAGCATAGTTGGTTATTCCTGTTACAGATTAAATAAAGATGTAATCGCCATTGTTAATTCCATTCATCTCATTAGATTTCATTCAGTATTCAACATGTGATTTCATCACATACGAAACCGGAAAGGACGGTGAAATATCCAGTTGTGTAGCGCAACACATGTAATAAGAAAAATGCCAAGATTTTAAACTTAGACCCAGTTCGCAATGCAAGATTATAATTCAGAATTTTGAAATCTGCACTGATTACACATTACCAAGCTAGTGTTAACATAATAGATCAGGAAGTATCGTATTAAATACCTCAATCATCCACAGTAAGAATGACTTCATTCATATCTACTACTGACAGCGTGATTCATTCATATGTCAGGCGTGGAAATGTCAGAGAGTAAAGATTGGCTCTTATAATCTCCATAATTTTCTTCGTTTTTTTTGAGGGGGATTTTGCGGCATTATTCGGATCTCCTGTGCTTCAACGACACTTCATTGTTCCCTCAAGAGAGGTTCCCCCCTCCCTCCATATACATCCCTGCTACCGGCTACATCTTCACTGAATTATGTGCGCCGTGACTTCACGTCAGACTTCTTCTCTGAATACCACTGGCATTATGGCCGGTAAGACGAGAGGAGGGGAAAGTGTAAGAAGAAATACTTGGAAATCAATAGGACTGCAGCACAAAACATAATGAGATACATTTGTATATATATATATATATATATATATATATATATATATATATATATATAGATATAGATATATATATTCTATAGATGCAGAGATAGATAGATAGATAGATAGAAAGATAGATAATAGACAAATAGATAGACAGATATATATATATAGATAATATAGATAGATAGACAGACAGACTGATAGATAGATAGATAGATAGATAGATAGGGAGAGAGAGAGAGAGAAACAAAGAGGAAACATACAGACGTCTAGTAATTATATTAATCATGAGTATATAGAATGCTGTCATATAGTAGATTTTGAAACTCCACTGTGCATGAAAGACTCAGTGCGCTACAAAATATTGCACATCACAGATTCAACTGTGACTATAAGGATTCCTTCATCCCCGTAAAGATTCAGATGTGTTCTGAGGGAGCAAAGCACCACCGTGCTCTCTTGCAGATCGTTCCCCCGCTTGCCATTGGGGGAGGAGGATCCTCCTGCTTCTCACCAGCTACAGCAGCTGTCATCGAACAAGCAGGTGCAGTCATCGACATACACCACGGGATCGTCGATGATGCGAGCTTGATTGGCCGCGATAAGACCTACCTGACTCCGGGTGTCATCACGACTAGTAATGGTATCCTTGTTTTTACTGCCACGCAGAGGAGAGGAGGAGGAGGGGGGGGGGGGGAGGTGGTGGTACCTGGGGTATAGATAGGATGCAAACACCCACACATACAAAAGTATGCACATACACACACACACACACACACACACATAAGATGTACACTTTGCTTACTATCTACCTGTATTTTACTTTGTACATAATAGATTATACACACATAAAGTGTATATACACGCTTACATACACACACGCACACACACACATACGTATGATTTATTATATACATATCATAATTATATTATATATATAATGTATATGATATATTTACATACATGTACGTGTGTGTGTGCGTGTGTGTGCGTGTGTGTGTGTGTGTGTGTGTGTGTGTGTGTTTCACTGAACTCTATATCTCTGACAGCAAGAGAATTAGAGAAAAAAAAACCCAGAGAAATAGACTAAGGAGGAGGACAGTAATTAAGATGATTTACTTCCACTGCACCTCAGTACACTGTCCACAATTAATTCGGCCCTACGCACGATAATAATTATGTTGATGAATTTCCCGGACATAATGCGTTATTGTGACTGCATCCTGCATGCGATAATAAACTTGCAGATACCATATATTTAAAATAAGCATGTAGATACCGTTTGGTTCTTTTCTCTTTATTTTTTCTCTTTATCTTTCTGCATTTCCTTCTCACTTTCTTTCTCATCCTGTACAGTCCTTTAAATGGTTCCATTATCAAGATTATTTTTGCAAGGGGTGATTAACATAGTGTTACTAGGACTTTGTATTCTTGTTGAAGAAAATAAACTGTCGCAATGCTAAACACACACACACAAATACTTTTTTATTCATACACACACACACATGTAACAACGATGAAGCTTCATTGAAGAAAACCTTTATAATTTCGCAATCTCTGTAGGAATGGTCCCCTCCCCTCCCCTCCCCTCCCCCTCTTTTCACGTGTACCTAACCATCCCTCTATTCCTCATTTTGTGTCACACATAGATGAAGTCAGAATGCAATTATGCTCTGATTAAATTGGCGATTTGTCACCATGGAGACCGTGCTCTCCGACTGAATCAGAACCATCTCAGTGACGTGATTTCTGCACGGTGATGTGGTGGCGATCGAATGCTTTCAGCGCAGACGACCCCAAAAATGGCGCCTAAACCTGCCTGTTGAATTTGATGCAGTGCGCGCCTCTCGTGCAGGGCGGTAATGGGGAAGAGTTATGTGGGAGTTGCTTTCAACACGTTCATGTGTTATACTCCCTCGTGCAGATACACATACAGCACAGTGTTAAAACGTTCCACTCGCGACGCGCATTTCTCTTATTCTTTTTGCATTCTATTTTGTCCTTCATGTTCAATTGACTCGTTTAAGTCTAATATGGTCATGGAAGTACATCGTACTGATCTCACAATGTCACAAATATCACCCTCCGCTGCAAGGTACAGGAACAGTTGTCCAACAAAGAATTCAAAACACTGCAACTTTACTCAATGTGATTTAAACTTTAGACGGATGGCAAATGGAAAATACAACGTATGCTATACTGCTATACATGCATATTATTTGTAATAAGAATAAAAGAGAGGTAATATTTGTGTTGATTTTCATACTCTTATTCATTCATATCCTACAAAGTAATAATTGTACCTCGAAAAAAAAAACACCAGAAACTAAAGTAGACCCCCCCCCCCAAAAAAAAAAAAAAATGTTCTTCCATTTTTTTCTGACTCTAAATTTGATCAATGCGAGGATATTCTAAAGCTGAACACCAGAAATGAGGTTGTAAAAAGGGTAAGATTTAGCTTGGAAATTCGTTCCGGACTCAAGATATAAAATGCACATCCATAAAGATTGTGCAAAACACGACGGAAGTGACAGCAAACCTATAAACGTTAAAAAATATACTTTTCACAAGTATGACACACACGTTTTCTAAATATGCTTACACTTCAGAAATACTTCTGATAAACTCTGCATAAAAAAGATAGTAACTCATATCAAGTATGTGAAAAATACACAGCACTGTCTTTCCGTTTTAGAAAAATCACCACATTTTGATTTGCAGTATCTGACCTGACATGACGTAAACCATATCATTTTGAAAATGGGGAAAAAATGGAAGACACGTTACACCTCATTCATGATTGTGTTATTTTACAAGGAGGTTACAACTATTGTCTTTTAATATTGAATGATTTTTATGAAGGAGGATTAAGGGCCGTCCAATCTACTCCACTGGTAGTTAAGAGATCTCATGAAATGCTGAGAATGTTGTTGACCAAATATAATGATGATAACACTATCGTTATTTCACCCAGAGAGGCCACTACATTGTAAGCTTGTTTCCTTAGAGTATGCCTCCATTTTCCTACCATCATCATAAATAATGACAAAGTTTTCTTGACCATTGAAATAGAGAGTATGGAGAGTATTTGGATTCTAAACGATGATAAATGTGAAAATCTGACTAGAACCACCCGCACATAAAAACAATGCAACAAACAAAAAACAACGAACAAAAACGGTACACGCAAAACCCTTCATGTCGAACTCGAAACGATAAAATTCGTTTGCACGTGTCGTACATAGGTTCATGGAGCAATGAATACAGTCATCGATGTAATACCAGCGATGTGAGATATAAATAATTCAATTAACAGTCACAAGTATTAACGTCTAGTGTTGTTTTACACGTGGTAGGATGATTCATGGTTACACAGTCGTCAGATAAACACGAGAAGATGCAATCACAAATTTCCAGTCAGTCTTCAACTCTTTTCTTTTCCCTTTAACCTCTCTTCCCTTATACATTCTTTTTATATCTCTTCCTCTCTCTCTCTCTCTCTCTCTTTGACTATCGTAATGTTGAAATGAAACATAAATTATTCATCGCTTACGATTGAGTGTCATGTGTTTTCCTATCAAATGTTTTCACCATGAAATACTGAAGGGGAAAGAAAATGCATGATCCCTCACTGTACACGAAATGGAAAAACCTCGAATGTTTTCACGTACGGAATACGGAGCTATTTCTACGCCGAACGCCAGCCGTGAGATAAACAAACGTACCCTGATAGGGTAGGCAGCCAGCGCGAAGTACTGGCATTAATCATGTCACCAGGCTAAATTCACGTTCACAAACGGTGACAAACGGCTTGGAACCGAATTCGCCTTTTTTACCCAGAGACCTATAGGGCATCGATGGCACTACCTGGAGGTTATTTATGGCTAGGGAGATTGGGCTGGAAGTGAGAAAATGAAAATCACGGCATACAACAATATTTTCGTCACCGGGAAGTAGGCTACTCTCTCGGAGTTGGTTGCCGTCGAAGCGTTTGGAATGTGCGCTAATCCGAACAGGCACTATACGCATATCTTATATCACATTCAACACAACAATATCACTTCGTTTGCCACTTCGCTAGTCATTTCGCTCAGTACTACGAATATTCAAATTAGCTTTTTGCTTTTTTTTTAATAGCACAGATATAGAGAAAGAATGTATTCAGTTGTGGAATGTCCACAATGCTTTGTACATCGTCGTTAGTTACTAAGAGCCATGTCATCAAAATACGTTGTCCCTATGGCTCATGTCTATACCAATGAAGTTATGCATTGTTACATCATAAAGTATACGCCACATGAAATCTTTTGTTTGATTAGTTTCGGAGAGAAGTATAAATATTCCTCGGCACCTTACTTCCCTGTGTATAATGGGAGTGTGTTTGTGTGTGTGTGAGTATGTGTGTGTGTGTATGTGTGTGTGTGCGCGCGCGTTTTTGTACGTGTATTATTGGCACGGAAAGGATATAATTATTTTGTTACTTGTGTCGAAATTATGTTATTGCTATTATTGTATTTATAACATTACATTTGTTGTTTGTTTTTTAATGGTAATGAATGAATAACATCGAAACAAAAAATGTCTCCGAATTGTCTGTTTGGTCATGTTTGTTCTCCCATTGCTAATAATTTCATATGTTTGAAACATAACGTATCTTAAGGTTCCTTTAGAAAAGGACAGTAATGTAATCAAGTCTTATATATCTCACCAGACTGATAATAAAGAAGTAACTCTCTTCTGATAGATTCTCTAAAGAGCTGTTATCATCTCTCTCTCTTTCTCCCCTCTCTTTCTCTCTCTCTCTCTCTTTCTCCCTCTCTCTCCACCGTGTCTTGCCATCACCCCTCTCAAGATAATCAAATAACCGACTTTTAAAGCTGGACAAGAGATGCCTAAAAGGTTTCTGGTAAGCGATAGCAGGAGCGAGGGGTATTTGCTTAATAATCAGCGCGAGTTTGAAAATTAGTGACGGATCGATATCCCTTAAAGATGAAGTCTGGATAGAAAGATTGTAGGAAGAAAATAACATATGGTAGAAGAAATGGACACAGCGCTAAGATGTGGGTGGTTTAAAGCCATAATTTTGGTTCATATCAACACAACATGACTTGTAATTTGTGTATTAGTGTAACCATCATTAACAACATGACTTGTAATTTGTGTATTAGTGTAACCATCATTAATAATGACGTCAAGATTCGATAAGATTTTATGGCGACTTTGTTGGCGACAGTGATACTTATGACCAAAGTGACGTAATAATACCAATTTTAACTGATACAATCAAAATAGTAATAGTGACAACGGCAATAACAGCTGTTAATATACCATCACAAGTATTAGCAGACAGAGCCAAGATCGAGATGTTAACACATAATTTGCTTGGATGCTCATTAATGATACCCCCGCTGAGAGTGTTGCTTGAATAAATAAAAAAATTAAAGAGGCAAAAGTTAACCATGAGTTATGCCTTAATTGCTGAAAATGAGAGCTTGCCATAGTATAATGAATCTGAGTATTTCAGTCTGCATATTTTGCAAGCAAATATGTATATATACAGAAGTTTAATACATGAAACGGAGCTCAAGAAGGAGGAATAGAAGGGGAGAACATGAAGAAAAGAGATGAAATGCTAGAAAAAGAGGCGAGGTAAACTGAAGCCAATCCGCGATATTATCCAAGCGGATGGAAAGAGCGAAGGAAGTATGGCGGGAAGCAGAGCAAATTACATCGCATGAATGAGGTGTAGGGTATCAGGGCCGCACGTGCACTCTACGATCGAGTTACCACGGGGATGGCGGCCCGGAGCGCCGCACGGGACGGACCGAGTGGCGACCTGACTACAGCTCCCACAGGAACGGAGATTTCTCACCTTGAGATAGAGTATTCCATCTGAATGCAAACTTGGCCAAACATAACTCCGCCATCTTTGCCTGTATTCCCTTCATTTTACCTTGAAATAATCGCATGTCTCGCTGGTTAATAAGATGCAATAGACGCTAACGATACTAACTCCATTTGTCTCCTCACATTCCCACAAAGTAACAGCAAATATTTCAAACATTGCTAAATCATAATACGAATATACTGTAAGCCTTCACGAAAGAAAAAAAAAAAACAACTCCACAATATGAATTAATGTTGGTAGTGCTTTATTTCTCACTCATCTCCTAGAGGCTGATAAAACTGCCCTCAGCGTATTTCATCAGCTGTTCATACAGCCTTATAAAACTTTGTTAATGTAATTTTTCTTGTTGTAGATGAGAAGATAATGCCCATCGGATATTATTCAATCTATTCCTTGAGACAAACAAACTCTTTTTGGTGTATCTTTATTGGGTCTTTTAATTTATTTTTTGGCCCGGTAATATATAGAAATAGATATTTTAGACAAAAGGATTAAACTTCTGATAGTATTTTGAATGAAAAAAAATACAATTTTACCTAATATCGATATGAGATTAAGTAGTCAAAGAAAGAAAGGGAAAATCATTATCAAAAAGAGAACGAATGGAAACACAGCTTTTTAAGTCTTAATATGGCAGAACATGAAATTATGCAATAGACCTAGCGATATCATACAGTTATAACAGCATAGAGAACGAAATATGGAATGAGAGGTTTCTCTATATCTAAAAACAACAACAACGATTCAAAGTGATGATTGAAGGACGAAATTATGGCAAGGTAAGACGGTTATTCTGTTGGCAAATCGTTTACAAACAGAGGATCCAACAAATGTTTAAGACAATTTTAAGACAAATTAAAATACTATGCCATCACAACGAGTTTGCAAATTCACCAAAGCGCACACACTATCTATTACAGGGCCAGTGCATCCGCGGGGGGGGGGGGGGGGGGGGGGGGGGGGGGTGCCACTACCCCACCAACTTTTATTTTTTTTTTTAAAGAAGACATATGGTTTGAATGATTGCCCCCCCCCCCCCCCCAACACTTTTTTGCAGAAAATATATAGGGTTGGAGGAGAGGAAAGAACAAATGTAATCACTGATGACACACGACAGTGTTGAAAATATGGTCTTCTGTTGATGTGAAAACACCGCGCCGATATATTCAACGGTGGCATACTATTCTTCTTGTTTCATTGGTTCTTGGAGTGTGTGTGAGTGTGTGTGTGTGTGTGTGTGTGTGTGTGCGTTTTTATGCATGCTTATGTGTTTTGTTTCGTTTGTTTGTTTGTTTGTTTGTTCATTTACTGCTAACTACTGAGAGAGTTTGCTTAAAGGGGCAGTCTGGGGTCGAAGAAGATTATAAAATATTTTTACATCTATTTCTATTATTACAACCCACACAAGCACGCACACACACACATACACATTCACACACATACACACACATTCTTTTTGTCATATCTCATCTGCAGTATAAATTCCACAAATAAAATCTTTTTTTTTTGATCACTTGATATCGCGTGAAATACAAATCAGAACATTTCATTGCTTCTCAAAATGGTACACTACATAGGCTTACATTACTCTACAGCATTGCTTCACATGTTTATGTATTATTTTCATTTGTATATGCACATGTATTGTTATATTGTTTGCTTACTTTTCAATAAAAATACAAAAAAAAAACAAACATTGTCCAGTTATAATGGTAATGTTGACATTAAACTGTACGAAATAATATTTCGGAATCATTATAATTTGAATTGGTCATTACTGTATTCGTTGTTAATATTTGCTGTTTTACTGAGTGTATTTGTGCCTGCGCTTCTTTCTTTTCACTTTTCCTCTATCTCATGCTATGTTATTTCCTCTATCTTCCCATCTGTGTGCCCCTGTAACTAAGACTTCTTTCTTCGTTAATAATGACTCTCATGTTCAAGTTCTCTCAACCTATCTTTGTTTCATCCAATTCGTTTATCAAACGTCTTACTTTTCTTTGCATGTCTGTCTTGTATTCTTCCATAGTCCCTTCTCCAACCCCACCCCCTCTTTGAGTCTGTCTCATTAAGCTTGTCACATACTAGCCTTAGGAGGAGTCACTGGCCATCTTTCCTCATTTGCTATTCAAGCCGTAAATTCCCGACACGTACCTTCCCGCCAGCTTGAGTGCTCTCGGCCTAACACGTTGCCGACTCCAAAATTGGATTTTATCCGGCTACAGACATTAAGATGAGCCTTGGTTTGCGGTGGTGTGTGCCTGGAAATTGCTTCTGACTTGAGTTTAATCTCGTTGCATTTTATTTTACCCCTTTGTCAGCTTTTTTTCTTGTTATTTGTCCAATTTCCGATACACCTTTCTCGTTAAATTACAAGTTCACCTCTTCTTTCATTGCGATGTTGTGCTTACCCCATTTGAAATAATTCGAAATAAAACACCAGAAGAAACAATGCAAGTAAACATAATCTGCATCTTTCAAGAATTACAATTGCACACCCCGGTCTCTGTGTGTGATAATAAACGGATACAATGCGATATGCTAATATATCATCATATATCTTATTATAATGTTTGTTCAATTTCTATACTTTTATACGTTCTGATCTCATCCTCCATAGTTATGTGTTTATCTCACTTCGTAGTGGATTCAACCATTCAGCGTCTTGCTCTTTTCTCTCCCTCACCTTTCTCATCTCCTTCACTCAGGCATGTGAATCATTTGTGGCGAAACACATATAGTAAGTGACTCTAATTCTTTCTATCGCTCTGCTTCAGAATATTACATTGCATTAGTCGTGACTGATGAAAGTTTGACGCAGGATTCATCTTCTTTATCTGTTTTCATTCCGCTTTCTCTTCTTTACTTCAGTATCTCTGACCTCTTCGCCATTTCTAATTATTGCCGACATTCCAACAATATTTTGGTGCTTCAAATGTTATACTTAACACCAATATTCTCTTTTTTATTATTCAGTGATTGTACTCCCTTTTCAATCCGGCAATTTCTCACGTCTCCTTTTATCTCTCGAAGTATTTTCCTTTCCCTTACTTTCCCTTTTCCCCCCAGTGTGACGTCGAGATTGGAAATGAAACTGAAAAGCCGCAAGCTGTACCTAAAGCCAGACACGAGAAGAGTGAAAAGGTTTTGGGGCATTGATTTCCAAGACATTTTCTCGAAGATTGATCGTCTTGAACATGTTGAACACACAGGATCCACTTATTAAATTTTTCCACAGCGAATTCGCAATTAGCGGTGCCCAGCACTACAGCGGTATGGCCAGACTAATATGGAGTTTTACAGTATGCAACCGAACACATCTTGCCTTCGTCCTCAAAGACTCGCAGTACGATCCTATGGTGGCTTTAGACTATAAAAAAAGAAAGAATAGAAAACGCAAACAAACAACAACAAAAAAGAACTTGGTAGTTGTATTAAGTTATGATTGTGCGTTTTACACTATACCTTTCAAAAGGCATGACAGAAAAATGTGAAAATTATCTGGATAACCAGGCCTACATCAAACACAAGGTTAGTGAGTTCAAACACAGATAAAATGACAAACTATTCAGTATAACTTCATAGAGAGAGAACAGAATTCAATAAAAGCACTTTCAAGAATCGGATATGGAATAAGAGAGTTAAGGACATTTTCCTAATTACTGAAGTTTCATACCTTCTGACGAACCAGTTTCGGTGGTCACATTCATAATGCATAATTAAGGTGATGATGTCATCTTCACACAACTCTAAATGTCAACTTAAACATGGAGTAGAGAATATGATACACTTAAGTCTTGTCACCACCAGTCCTTAATGTTACCTTATAATTTATCTTTTAAACGTGTAACGAAAAATCTCCTCACGCGTTATTCAGATTCGTTAATGCATATCTTACAGCTTATGATGTATATTATTATGTAAGAGGCTATAAGCAGGAATATATCAAATCAATCAAACAGTTCCGAAGGAGATTCTAAAATTCTCATAAACTACGCATAAGACCACGTGACCCTGGTTCCTAGCTTTAAGCAAAGGGCTAGGAATACTGCATGAATATGGAAAGGCATGCATAATTATGTATGACAACGTGCAACGAAAAAGGTATAGAAATAACGCTTCATCCACGCGTAGTGACCACTATGGAGTAAAAACATTTAACATGCTGTGCCGTTTGCCTGGTAAAGTCTCTATTCACTCCTGTCAGTTATTAGCGCTGCCAACGTGCCGCGTAGTACAAATCCTGAAGTTGAAATAAATTCCGGCTTTTCATATTTTGGACATGGTCTAGCCAGACAAACGACAAATGCTTCGTCTGTTGTAAGGCTGCTACATATAGAAATACATGCTCTTTGTCTAGCCAAGACCCCGAGGGCAAAGCTGGAGTATGAAGAAAGTGAAAAGCAATCTTCTCGTTGTGATACCAAGAATCAGGTTGGATGTTTTCCGAAGATTTTTCCCGCGATAAAATGAAAGCACGTGAGATGGAAGAAAAAAAACAAAAAACAAAAAAAAAACAACAACACACGCACAACGAAACAATATTGGGAGACTGCATGCGCTGAGATTTCAAATCAGTTGAACAAAGCAATATACAACAAGAGACAGAAAGAAACGTGAGACAGAAATGTACTGAAGTGACAAATTGAAGACAGTCTTCCTGTAGTATGATATGATTGATTGAATGCATTCTTCTTCTGTCTTCTTGATATCTCTGTATCTATGTATAATGTCTCATGGATGGCCGGGATGGGGAGTATACATGAATCATTTTATTTTGCTCATGCTAAATGAACGCTAAATGATAAAATAGTATACTATATGTCTACGCACTTTTCTTCCTGATATAACAGTTTCAAGTCAGAAATGGTACGGGGAATAATTTTTCCATTTTTTAATGGAAAATATATATCCATTTTGATTTCCTTCTCTTTAAGATTGCAATGTGAATGAAGATATTAGCGGTACCTATACAATCCGGGTCGTGGCAAAGGTTACAAAAAGTAGGATGCTTATGATGGAATAATGATCGTAGCGAATTTCCAGTTTGTATCATAAACGTTATTTTGCACTAAGAACACACAGAATACAAAAACAAACAAATGAGTTTTGCAAGTAAATGTTATTCAAGCTACATTCGCTGTACGTTAGAAAGTACAATATTCGCTATCATATGGATTCTATATTTGTGAGACAATTTTGTATATAGGTCACCCAGAATCTTGCTGGATGATATAGAAGCGAATATTGGGAAGCAATGAAACAAACTGATTTGCCGATCTAGTATCCAATCCCCGTGGTATATCGGCCTTTATTTATTCCATTTTTCTCTGTTTCTCTTTACCCGTCATCGTCTTCTGCCATCCACGCCAACTCTGGTTAGAAGTATTCACCCTCCTTTCAATATTTTCTCTATGTCCGTTTAAATATTTGCCAGTTAATTGCTGATTTATTCGCTTTTAAGACTACGCTCCTCTTAACGAGGCTAATTTAACAACGCGCTCAACCGGAAGTGCGTTTCGCGCGGACCCACGAAAATCCACTTCATTGGGTGGCGGCAAGCCCTCGCTTCTGATTGGTCGCTCAGCAATCACGGGCACGGGGACGATAGAGCTACTCAAGGAGGTAATGCACGGCGGTCGTATTTGGTGGCGTGCATCCTATTATCTGGTACAATGGAAATGCAAACAACGGAGAAAGGATGACATCATCAATGGAAAGAGATGAAAGTCAATTACACGGTAAGTGAAGGAGCCGAGAGAATAATGACAACGGGAGCTTAACCGTTAGTACCTCCCCGAGAAGACGAACACCGAACCAACGAACCCCCTTTGATTTCACCTCCCTGCCTATCCAGATTCGCAAAACTTGATAGAAGTGTTTGTACGGCTAGTCTTGAACAATACACTACTACCTTCCATTATTTATTCTTCTCCCATCATACCCACTGAAGAAAATATCAATAATCACAGAAATTATAGAAAAGAGAAACTACGAACCGAAATCAATTCTTTCTATTGATTCGTGCCTGGTCGGCCATGACAATAAGTAAGTATTCCATCCTTTAGGAAAATAAGAAGAATTTCGTACCCTTCAAATGACAAAAATGCTTTCTATTTCAATTTCAATTTCAATTTCAATTTTATTTCCATTTCCATTGAATAAACAGGAAAAATCATATACACTACATTTACAGAACATATTTGTAACAATTTCAAAGAAAACGTACAAGTGGTCACGAGTAACAACAGAAATTCCTTTCTAAGGTATATACATATACATAATACAAAGATTAGAATGGAAATGGAGGGTCCCACTAAAAAGCAAAGCTTGTAGGGTATGGGACCATACCCTATGATGGTTCATACCAGGAATTAGTTAGAAATCACATGAATGCATATATCTATAGCAATCTATCTCTCTATTAAGGGCAAAGGTATGAATTTGGTAATTAATATCAATACAATCACCTTCAAATTTTATTTCAGTTCAGTTCAGTTCAGTTCAGTTTTTATTTCTGCATTTCAAAATCAATACAAATCCACAAATCAACAAAATACTTACATAGTCATTTACACAGCTAATATTCGTATCGTTTAGATCTTACATACATTTTTTTTTTTTTTATTCAAGAACGAATATCATATATGAAAGGAAGCAATAGGAGATGATAAAAATGAAATGCAGGGGACCATCATCATAAGCTAAGCTTGACGAGGAAGATGGCCCCAGGTAAAGAGATACATAAGGAAAATCTTTTCATTTATTGTTCTACAAAAACGCATATATATCACTTTCTCCGGTAACAGAGAATAAGGTAAGCAAAACAACGTGAAATGAAAAGAGTATACAATATATTGTCATGATTGTGGAACATTATAGTACCTATGCATTGTCATGGAAACTGATGTGAACAAAGTGAAGTAAACAGTACGCAAAATACGAAAAATTGAAGAACCAACTGAAAAGAAAAAGCATGTAGAATGTGGGCCCTTCTGGAGCATCAATAGAAAATTAGGTTGAAGCACCGACATTAAAAAAGAAAGTCTGGAAATCCACTGAAAAGACAGAGTAACAAACAGACACACATATAAATTAAAGAGTAGGTTTATAAACATATGAGTCCATTGTCAGAAAATATGTCATTAAGCTACCATAGATATACAATGAACCTTCATCAATTTAATGATTTCCTTTGTTAGTTAATTGACACTGGCGACAGAGCAGAACAAACTGCCCTAAAGAGTGAAATGTGGCTGTGAACGCACCATACGGTCAAACAGTTTGAAATCGCTTTCATTCGTGCATAGATGTCGACCTGAAGGTAAATGTAAACTTCTTTCATTATAGGAAATCATAGGGAAACGCTGAGTAAGATTAGAATAACAAGATCAATGATACTAGAATAAGATTTGACATTGTAAGTGCATGTATTTGGATTCATTAGCCACAGCAGCAAATCCGTTATGATGCCTGATTTTTTTTTTTTTTTTTTGGCGTTATTGCTGTCAAATAAAAAAAGAATAACAATAACACTACGACACCCAGGATTTCTGAACAGCTGTGGATTCCCACATTACCGTTATTGCTTCATCATTATCCCACATGAAGGTTGTCCCTTCGTCTTTCTGTCTTTATACAGTGTTACAGGCTCCTTGTACTGAAATGAACTGAGAGAGGGGACGGTATTACAGGGGACAGCGAAGTGAACCGGCGTCCCAAACCCACTGCATTGCGCTTCATCCCCCTCAGTGTATTAGCACGTGCTTTTGGATCGATTCACTGACAATCGATTAATTTCTAGCATTGTTCAAGCTGACAATGTCACTCTGAGATGTTTCGATGATTAAAAAAAAAAATGAACGAAGCAGCCTCTGCAATGCACTGATGCCATTCTAAATGAAAATTAAACCGAAAAGTGTTAACAACATAAAATGCTAAAAACCTTATCATCCTCAAACTTCGTTCTTCGATATTCTTTTTAAATGGAATGAAATTAATAATTAAGAACTGATTTAGACTCCCATCTTAGAATTTGAACCTTTCGCTGATAAAGTCTACCGACAAACCCAGCATTCACACATGATGACTAATTCTTGTCCCTCAATCTTGTTTTTTGTCTTGTTGTATCCCTCATGTAATGTCCTCCTCCGTCAAATGACACTGAAAATACTCGAAAGTTTACGTCATTTATTTCCGTGTGTATGTTTTCTTTTTCTTCACTTCAAAAAAGAAGAGAGAACTGTTGCAAACCACAATGTCCAGAGGTCGTTATCGAAGTACTTTAAGATATACCATGAAATATATGTAAGCATTTTCACATGATCTGCTTATATTTCCGTGCTGAAATGTTTGATTTCTTTCATACAAGTGGAGAAAGAAAGCTTACCTTAACTTCAAAAGCCTGTTCTTTTTTTACCTTACATGGGGCATAGTTCATATCAAATCATCTGTAATGACTGTAAATTGCGTTAAAAGATTTCAGATACATGACATTCTTTGCTGCATCTGCAAGTGTATATTGTTTTCTAATTTTCTTTTCTTTAAGCTAATTCATAGTCAATAGATATCGGCATTGTAATGATTTAATGTCAATATTGTATTTTGGTATAAATTTTCTCACTTTTCGCCATTTCTGTATACACGAATTTCAGTCTCTTTTATCGCTGAAATGGGCTGTCAGTTTTCATCTTCACATCACCTCAACACTCATTTTCTTCATCTTTTTAAGCGATTGCTACTCCTCTTTGCTTTGACAAAAGGAATTTTTGTCATCGATCAATCACTAAAATATGTGGTATCATTTTTTCTTTCTTATCAAAAATAGTGCCTTTTATGTTTCATTGTTATTTTTAAGCTAACTTGCTTTTTGCTATTTGTATTTTCTCTTCGAGAATCCAAGTCCTTCCTTCTGTCTCTCTCCTATCTCTTTCCTTATTTCCCCCTTCTTCCTTCTCTCCATCCACAATTCTTTCTTTCTCTCATCTCTTCCGCCCAGCTCCGTCGAGTCCCTCCCCCACGCTCCTCCGTTTCTCATTGATATGCACGAAAGGTAATAACTCGCACGTGCAGTTTGAAAGGGATGAATTCAGCATTGTAAGTTAAATTAGAGGGAGAAAGATTGCTGCGAAGAAAGAACCTCAGGGGCATTGTAAACAGTGACTTTTATTTCCCAGCATGGATGATATTCCAATGTCTCTCCGTATACCTTCTCATTTCGCCCTCTGATTTCACCACATTCTCCCCCACCCCATCCCCTCCCCCTCCCCTCACACTCCCCTCTCTCTCTCTTGACTTTCTTTTAATGAAGCCGTGCTCGCGTGGCTTTCTGAGTTGCGCGTGGCCCAAACCGGATGCACGTGCGAGACCACGATCTCTCGGCCGGAAGTTATGGGGAGGAAGCCTCGCGCTCTACTGATGGAAGCCGCATGGCGTAAAATGCACCCCACCCCTCCCCTCCCTTGTCATATAATTTCTGTCTCTGTTCTGGAAATGATTGTAAAAACCACGGGTTAAAATAAAGAAAGATGCTGCAATAAGACCACTTACTATATGCGTTGGAATGATGGAAGAGCACATCATCCAGGCAGGGCTGGGAGAGTCTTAATTTCATCATCAGCGTTAAAAAGAA
Source organism: Diadema setosum (assembly GCA_033980235.1). Taxonomy (NCBI): domain Eukaryota; kingdom Metazoa; phylum Echinodermata; class Echinoidea; order Diadematoida; family Diadematidae; genus Diadema; species Diadema setosum. Next base: position 34,690,357 of record CM067078.1, on the reverse strand, counting down.
AAGCAAATTGAAAAAAAAAGTGGGTTGTACAATCCATGGCAAATCAAACAGGGTGCAGGAGAAATCGTGCTTTATTATTCTTTTTTTTTCCGTATAGGCTATTATCCTCCGTATTGATCACACGTGCGCGGAATTCGTGCGTAATTTAACTGTAGAAAGATAAAGATAGTGAAGACAAAGAAGTGCTTTTAAACCCTGAGCTCCAAAGGGTTTTGACATTCTTACATTATTTAGGGTGTGCATTAGTTCTTTGGTTTGCTTTTCCTTTGCTACATTTTGTTTTCCTCGCTTTTCTTAAGGACGTGTTTGATAAAAGAGAAGCGTCTTAGAAGCATTGCGCTTGGCATGACGAATGTGCAACGAAAAAAAAAAAGAGAAAAAAAATGTGTTATATGAGGACCAGATCTTCCGTGGCTTATTTTATTTTGTTAACTCACCTATACTTCCACTCCTTCTTCAGCGATAGATTTCATTTAAATACTGCAGTCGCAGAGCATTTTGTTTTGGTATAGAGCTTTACCCGCTTCACTTCTTAATTTTTCAATTAAGATACAATGAACTTTCAGCTGCACTTAGTGGTGCCCGGCGAGCAAGAAACGGCGCGGTTGGAAACCATGGGTCTCCCTGCGAGGAGGTCACGTGTTCAAACATGGACTGTGCATGATATCCAACAAACCCTGGAAGGCTTGTTGGGCAGTGTGCAGCGTAGCGTATTTTTAACTCCGAGACACCAAGTATTTTACACACTCATGTTCATTGAGGCAAGATGAAGCAGATTAGATCTGTAATGTTTCGTTTACTTGCATTGAGATCTGCTGGCTGATAGAATTGTAAAAAAAAAAAGAAAAAAAAAAAGAGAAAAAGAAATCACGTCATAAGGACAATCGGACATTAGATTTAAGGTACCACAAGCAGGATATGGCGTATAATTCCAAGAGCTCTAAATTTGTATCGCAAAAAGACAAAGCGATGTACTTTGAACGTTTGATAATGTCTTCAACTGAAAGCATTCGAATTAATGTACAAAATAACATTGCTAATACGATCATTGCGTGTTTGAATGATACGTAAAATTACTATTTGATTTGATAGCAAAATTTTATCATTTTCCATTGGTATGATAGCATGATTAGATCCTTATCATTACTAGTATGTAAAACAAAAATTGTTCAATGCATTTTTACTTCATGCAATGCAATATACTGGAATCATTTATCTTGACTCAATTTCCCCCCCCCCCCTAAAAAAAAAAAATCAAATTCAATTACATTAATTCTAGCTCATAAAATAATGCGTTACCATTAAGAAATGAATATTGAAATAGATTGCGCCCATTTTCCACATTGAAAAGGATTATATCCATTTTTATTCAAGTCTGTCGTTTATCTTTTTTAAGAATGTTTTATTTCACATTTCTCTTTTATTTTCAGAGAATCAAAAAAGAAACACTATTCAAATAAAATCATTTCATGTTGCAATTTAATTAAGACCTCAGTGGCTAACTCAAACCAGTTGTACCTCATAATTATGCTTACCCTTGTCGTCTGTCAGTTTCATCTTACGTCCAAATCGTGCTGACACAGCGTAGCTGCGTGTCACACCAATCACGTTGTAGTCTACGCTGTATCGCCACACTCCAGAGCTATAGCTAAGATAGTAATCACGACCGTAATTTGCCGTCGCAGCAGTAATCGAAGTCGACGATGAGTCAGAGTCGCCCTCGGGGCACTATGGCGAGGATGGGAAGTCAAAATATCAGCATATTCTTTATATCCATCATTTGCAGCTCATGTAGGAACGGAATTTTGAGTAGACAATGAGAAAATGGCTCAAACCTACGTAAGAAAACAGTGCAAAAAATGAAAAGGAAGAAGACCAGTGACCTGGTGGCTTTAGAATATTGCTTTTACGAATCAAAATGAAATTCGCAATGTTCAAATTTAAGTGATATGACCAGTGTGTGTGACCGTTATGTGAATGTGACTAATTCTTGAAGTGAATACGTATGTAAAGGATGAAGGGTTTTTTATTTGTCCCGTCTTTTCGCTGTGTATGCTTCATTACTTCTCTTTGGTTGTTTCTTATAGATCACCATCACCGCTGTTCACATACATGTTACAGGAATTGGATCTAAACAAAATGCTCCAAATTTTATACCCGCTCAAAAACAAGCAAGAAACTGGCATAATCTTTTCCTTTGGAATATGTACGGTATACGATAAATGTATCTAAAAGTGTTCGTTCTGTTTGGTTATTGTCGTAGGGGTCCAATTCAAGTCAAGGTCTGCTTATTATGGCTCTTTCCTATCAGCCCGTTTTGCTTTCTCCTTTTCTTACTTTTGATTTACATTTACACAATTTCACTACTCACCTCTACGTTTTTAGAAATAATATTGCTCACTTTCCCGGATATTACTGAATTTACATTTCCTATTCTCATCTCCTATTTTATTTTCATGGAATGAATTTCATGGACTTTGAGTGGAGAAAACAGGAATAGATCCAAACAAAATCAAGCATTAGATACACAAGAAATCAGAAAGGGAAAAGATGTATAACTATACTGATATTGATATGCTTATATAAACAACATGTAAAACAACAAAATACTCCACAAGTTCTCAACAATATAATATAAGATATACATTAGCTTCTGAAAAATAACAAAGGATACATAATGAGTAATTGATGACCTTAAAGGGACATTCCAGACGATTTTCATAATTTCACATCATGTAGTACATAAATCGACAACTCAATGTATAGATTTGTGGAATTTATTGTGGTTCTTGAGCAGAGAAACAATAGTTTGAAAAACCTTAGACAAATTACACTGAACAAGGATGATGACATAGGAGGTTCACATATTTCAGTGTAATTCCATTACAATACCGCTTCCTTGCGAGTTCACCTGTGTATAATCTATGCATGCCTTTTTCTTTTGTTCTGCTTCCTTGAGCCCCAACTCATGCATTCTTATGGTGACTCTGCCATGTCATCATCCTTGTTCATTGCAATTTGATCTAAATTTTGAAAATATTCTTATTCTTCATCCCAATTATCACAAATTCTGAAACTCTGTAAAAAGTTTTACTAATCTATAGTTGTTCAAATGTAAAAATCTGAAAATCATCCGGAGGTCTCCTTTAAGGTGCACATTAAGTAAAAATGAGCAAAAATGGAGTAGGGAGTAAAGGATTAAATGTCCTACATGGCTGTACTATACTCCCCTCCCTCTCACACGCACATTGAGTAAAGGATTAAATGTCCTACATGGCTGTACTATACTCCCCTCCCTCTCACACGCACATTGAGTAAAGGATTAAATGTCCTACATGGCTGTACTATACTCCCCTCCCTCTCACACGCACATTGAGTAAAGGATTAAATGTCCTACATGGCTGTACTATACTCCCCTCCCTCTCACACGTACATTGAGTAAAGGATTAAATGTCCTACATGGCTGTACTATTTAATACTCCCCTCCCTCTCACACGTACATTGAGTAAAGGATTAAATGTCCTACATGGCTGTACTATACTCCCCTCCCTCTCACACGTACATTGAGTAAAGGATTAAATGTCCTACATGGCTGTACTATACTCCCCTCCCTCTCACACGCACATTGAGTAAAGGATTATTTAAAATGTCCTACATGGCTGTACTATACTCCCCTCCCTCTCACACGTACATTGAGTAAAGGATTAATGTCCTACATGGCTGTACTATACTCCCCTCCCTCTCACACGCACATTGAGTAAAGGATTAAAATGTCCTACATGGCTGTACTATACTCCCCTCCCTCTCACACGTACATTGAGTAAAGGATTAATGTCCTACATGGCTGTACTATACTCCCCTCCCTCTCACACGCACATTGAGTAAAGGATTAAAATGTCCTACATGGCTGTACTATACTCCCCTCCCTCTCACACGCACATTGAGTAAAGGATTAAAATGTCCTACATGGCTGTACTATACTCCCCTCCCTCTCACACGTACATTGAGTAAAGGATTAAAGATAATAAAAAGTTTTGGTACCTCAAAAGCTTCCCTGAATTTCCTTGTCTTGGTTTGTGTTTCAGGTTAAAGTACGTTGTCTGTGAGACTTACTCGCCCCAAAGTGCTCTCATGTCTTAGTAATCATGCAATAATGGTTTCGTACCAGAGCCGACGCTGTACAGCGTCGATAAATATTGTACGAAACCACTGACTGCGACCAGCAGCGTGCAGCCCATTGTACGCATAGCTAACTGCGACCAGCAGCCCCATGCGCATAGCGTAGTGGGGCTTCGCATTGTAGCATTCGGGATCGTGACAGAATTAGTATCGCGGGTAAATGTCAACTTAAAATCCAAAAATTTCTTCGATTTGAAGACTTACCAATTAAGTTGAAGTATTGAAAACAGGCTTCGAACAACGTTTGGTTCTGCCAATAGTCCCTTTCTGTTCGAATTGATGACTGAATGTGACTCGGTCGAGAGGACCTTGGGAGAGCTACATACACTGGATACCATGGCCGGCGCATGCGCACACAAACATCTTATCCGTTCATGGATTTGAAATTTGTGTGCATGCGATGTGTTCGCATGCACTGGCTGTAGTATTCAGTGTACTGTATGTAGCTCTCCTGAGGTCCTGTCGACCGAGTCACATTCAGTCATCAATTCGAACAGAAAGGGACTATAGGCAGAACCAAATGTTGCCCGAAGCCTGTTTTCAATACTTCAACTTAATTGGTAAGTCTTCAAATTGAAGAATTTATGGGATTTTAAGTTGACATTTACCCTGCGATACTAAATCTGTCATGATCCTGAATGCTACAATGCGAAGCCCGATTACGCTATGCGTATGGGACTACTGGTCGCTATGCGTATGGGGCTGCTGGTCGCAGTTAATTGCATGATTACTAAGACATGAGAGCACTTTGGGGCGAGTAAGTCTCACAGTGTTAGTTATATGAAAGGTACTTTAACCTGAAACACAAACTAAGACAAGGAAATTCAAGGACAATTTTGAGGTACCAAAACTTTTTATTATCTTTAAATGTCCTACATGGCTGTACTATACTCCCCTCCCTCTCACACGCACATTGAACTAATATAAAGAATACATTTCCACGTAAGGTATAGTTACACTCAGTCCATGTGTCTGTGAATAATTCATTGTCTTGGAAGTTGGAGAAACACACAATGCATGTAATAATGTTTTAATATAATTGTTATTTATTACATTTGGGGGGAAATCAGTCATTTTATTATCTTTTTATTATTCTTTCTCTTTTATTTGCTTATGGTGACACATCCAAACCAACATATTATGGATCAGAACGTCCTTTTGTGTATACTATTCGAGCTTTATAATAAACGAAACACTTCATAATTGTAAATGAAGAGTGCATCTGAAAGGAGGCACAGTTATTATTTCGAGTGAGAGTTTAATTTCTCACATCCGAGGGAACTTGAAAATGAAAATGGCGCCAAAGTTTGCTCTGATTTATCAGATTTCACGATAATGATGGCGGGCTAATAACAAACTTTAGGTTTTGGAATTACGGCATTGCTCTAGAAGAAACTTTGCACTGAATTTAAGATATCAGTGATGAAATTCACTTTTATTGCATAGGATATTTAAATTTGAAGGTGCATTTACCTCAGTCAAAAAAACAAACAAACAAACAAACAAAAACCCCAAAACAAACAAACACGATCTAGAACGAACCAGGCGAATCTACTGAAGATAGCAATTGACCGCATGGATAACACTAAATAAAACATAACCATGCGATGCGACTTATGGTGAACTAACTTTACATTATCATGAACATACTCTAAACTATGCACTATCATGAACATACTGTAATACGTACTATGGTAAACTAACTATACACTATCATGAACCTGCAGGTAAAACGTACTAAGGTAACTATACACAATCATGAACATACTGTTAGACGTACCTTATGGTAAACTAACTATACACTATCATGAACATACTGCGTGGTATGCATACTATGGTAAAGTAACTATACTCTATATCATTATGGACATACTGTAAGGGATAAAGAAGACTTTTATTATCTGCATGTTCTGATTCAAAGAGGTATGAAGACATTGTAATATAAACATGGATAATTGCTGTATGTGTAATGCTTTATAACCGTCTTTTTGATTGTCATACTGATCTGTATTTTTAAAGTCTGTCATTTTTTTTTATCTTTCATCTTTTTTTTTAAATCTGTTTCAAGAAAACACATTCTCTTCTTCACTTCTATCTCCACACTTTTCCCCATAAATATTATCTATGTATACAAATAGGAGATATTCGTCATTTCAAATCCATATTTTGCCTAGTCGTAACCCAAGGTATGAAATACGGAGAAAAAGTTTCCAAATATCTGAGAAGTTCTAAAGACATTATACTATTAAAGCACCTCTGTATTTGATACCACATTCAAGAAAAGACACAACAAAGTATTTACAGAATAATCATCTACGTACAGATCGTTCTCAGCTCTCTGACAAACAATAAGGAGCACTTTTGTCTACTTTTCAATTCTTTCTGAAACTCATTGTTATGTCTCTTTTTCATAATTTAATATGCATGATATGAAGTAGGAAAGTATATTATACTTGCCTACTTATATTGTATAAATCACTCTTTTTCATCTCTTTCTTTCCTTGTGAGTTATATCATATATACCGTATGTCCCTTTCTCGTTATAATCCTATACTTCGTCCCTCTCTTTCTGGTTTTCTCTCTTTCTTTGTTGGATTATCTCTCTTTCCTTCTCTCTATCTCTCACTAATTATCTATCCCCATTTTTCTCCTTCTCTCTCTCTCTCTCTCTCTCTCTCTATCTATCTCTTTTCTTTCTCTCTCTCGCCATCTTCTGTCCAAGCAAATGACTGAGTCACCATAGCAATCACGATTTCCCTGCCAAACTCGCTCCTTCCGAAATTAAGGGCTAGTCGACTTACCAATGAACAAACACGGGGAGGCAACAAGCTAAGAGACTCACTGTATGAACTGGACAGAGTTACTCCTTCGCCTTCTATGCGTGCTTCAGCCTTCTCTCCAGCACCACATGAATGTGTGTAAATATGCACTATAACAATTATATTGCAGTCCATGCCTTATTCAGTGTTGTAGACATCATATTGATGTAACTTCGCACCAAAGACAAAAGCGTGAAAATATGTTTTATGTACGCTGTTAACATGGTAAAATAAATGTTATGATTATCATGATTTATTATGTAGGTGTATATTCTTTATCATTTATGAGAAGAGTCATGCCGAGCTAACACAAAAACATGCAAAAAATAACAACAATGAAACAAATGATATTCAAAACATAACGGCCTTAAACGTAGACTTTGAGAGCCTGATCCATACGTTTTCAGATATAGATAGATATGAAGATAATGATCATCACAAGGCACAAATAGTATTTGGATATATTCTACTGTACAATAAGTCTGTATTTTACAGTATAGTATTCAGATATCACATACAGCAGGCTTACAAAGATGAGTATAAGTATCTGAATACACATACCAATATAGGGCCTACTTACGGTTATGATACGCTTTATACTCCTCTGATTAGGATTTCAACTTTAGATATACTCATCCTTTTGTGAGTGTGTGCATTGTTGTGTTTGCGAGTTTTCATGTCATACAAAAAGAAGAAAAAGAGAAGATCAAGAGACAGAAAGGAATCCCATAGAAGAGAATTATAACGATATCATTTTTTCTCCAACATGTCCAAGAAGGGGCATCAGACATATTAATTGTAACCAAAAGTGACTAAAACCACGATGAGAAAGATGTGGAGAAATAATACTGGTGGGAAGTCCATGGGTATACTGACATCTCATCTCTACTGAATCTTTGCTGCGATGAAAGGATAGGAAAGAAAGAAGACTGGTCCCCGGAGGCAATGTTAGCGTTGGCTATCTAACGCTGCACGAAGCGGCGGAAAGCGACGTGATTTCTCGCCCCAGCGACCAGGCATTACTTGCACGGACAGTTCGAGTCATGGATATTAGCAAATTTACGTCGTTACGACTTAAGGGCGAGATGATCAGAAAAACAAAACTTTTGCTTTCATATTATGCAGATATATACAATATATATATATATATATATATATATATATATATATATATATATATTCGATAGGAAAAGTTCAGTTGTACGAAAGTAGTGTAACTGAGGAGACAAATTTAGTAAAATCAGACAAACACGTATTGCTTAAAGGATATATTCTTTCTCACGCCTGGATTGAATAAGATATGTGATTATGACATTGCTTGGCAATATTTGAGTATCATCATCTTTTGGTTTGCACATAAATCGTCACTAAGTTCAAAACTTTTAAAATCAATTTTGTCCCCGATCTGTACTTATTCAAATTTTGTTGATAGAGAAATGCAATGAAAATTTGAGGAAGTTATACTTTGGATATTCTTTGTGAATAAAGCACTTGGTTGAAAAAGACAACGGAAAGCACAACATTTTTTTTTTTTCAAATGGAAATGTACTTTCTTTCAAAGAGTCCCGCTCCATTAACGATACTTTAATACAAAATAAATACAATAAATAGGATCCTAACTTTCTAACCAGCTCAAGTATTACGATTTCATTTCAATTCTTCAATCGTTTCCTTAAGCTTATTAATATACTTCTCTCTTTGTAATGGACATGCATGGCACGGTATATCGAGGATAGATTGTTTCAGGGAAAAAACAACAGTTTCGATATCTGCCATAGTCAGATATAAAACAGATAACGAGAATACTCTTTCCTTGTTAATAACACAAGAAGAAAATGGATTCCACGTATATTTAGGAAAAAGTTTTTCTAAGGCAGGCATGTTATCAAACGCTAATCAGGACGAAAAAGAATGAATTGCATCTTGCAATGAAACATTACAATGAAGGTATGCTAGTAACGAAAACAAATGTTTATGAAATGTACTAAATCTGAAACGTATACATTCAGACATACAAGTCTCACATACATGTAATGTCACCGGAGAATATGATGAGTACTCAAAGTCTTTACAGCTATAAAACGATGATATACAGTATGGCCATTCGACACTTACACGTGTTCATGCCCAAAAATAAAGCTACAATCGATGATTTTGACGTATTTGGAGAATTAAAACTGTGGAGTCCTTAAATGAAAAAAACTAACAACAACCTGACTTTGACAATCTCGCCATAATTTTTGATGCTTTTGAATTCTGCATGAAGCATAATGTACGCCCGTCTGGTCAGAACAACATCAGCTGCTGATAGCGAACGAATCAAATCGCATTGTATATTAACCGCGGGTAGCAGTGCGCGCGTTCCCGCATCTCACCGGGGTTCGTGTTCAATATTGATCTACGGAGTGGCTTCGCGCGTCAGGGGGTTAGAAGTCGCGAGAGCTGTGATGGACGTAATGATATGAGAAAAAGAAAAATCAGGAGAAAGGCAGTGAAGTTGCACAACCACGGTAGAGAGGCGTTATATCACAGGTAGGAGGAGGGTCTATTAAGCAGTTAAGGAAGAGAAATGAGTGGAAGGTAAGCGAGACAAGAGGAGGATGGATGAAAAAAAAATCTCTCCCGCTCTGGAGTCTCTTCCCCTCTCTCGAATTTCTCATTTTGTTCCTCAAAGTATTTGGCTATACGTTAATGCATCTCAAGCTTATTTAAGCGACAGAGGAAGAGAAGGAGAGAGAGAGAAAAAAAAAGAGAGATAGTGAGAGAAAAGACATAAGAAAACTAGATCTCAAAGGACTGTATACTAAGGTATATGTTTTGGAGAATGTACATATAGAATATATCACTATATTATAAATTTCCAGCTCCATTCAGTGTAGACCTACATGTATATCTCGCTTCGATGACTCTCTCTCTTTCTTATATGTCTGTAATTGTTCCTTTTGTAGTTTTCTACTTCATTGTATCGTATTAATGTAAATATTGTAACATTAGCTGTAAATTTAGGGATCGGACCTAGAAAGACCAGTGGTCTATATTGATCCCTCCCCCCCCCCCCCCTCCCGACACACACATACTGAAATAAATATTTTCATGTTGTGTTTTGTCTCTTGTCAAAATGTTATAGTTCTTTTTCTTGCATTGTTCGAATGTTATATGTATGATTCTTATATTCTTTGTATGTGTTTCTTTTATCACATGTGGACACAGAATGAAATGAAAATGAAAGGAATGTCTTTTACAGGAAACCCCCAATTTATAACGGTGAATAGAAAAAAAAAAGGAAAGTAGAAAGTGTGCTATGTCGTGAAGATATTGAACCGTATTATTCAAAGTGTGTATTTGCTTAAAAGAAGACAATCTGCATCTTAAAAGTGATAGACCACGAATAATATAGATTATGTTTGAGAATGAACCGAAACATTTTGTCGACAAAAATGAAAATTACTTCTGTGGTCATGTGGCATTTAGTAAGGTCTATTGGATATTATTTGCTAATATGGAAGATGTTCTCTTAGTCACTTACTACCGTGACCAGTCTGTGACGAATCTGGGAGCACTGTGGCACAGCGGGTATTCCTCTCCTGACTTTCAATCGGAGGACCCGAGATCGAATCCCGTCCAATGCTTACGTCCTCAGACAAGATGTTTTTACCCAGCACCATGTCCGTCCAACCTTAGTGTATAAATGGATATCTATCTAGCTATGCTAGCAGGGTAATCATTGACAGAGCCTATTGGTCGGAAGAGAGGCAACACTGAGGAAGCTGCCCTGGATAAAGAAAACTATAATAATAATTATTTTCATTATGATTATGATAATGATAATTGTGATGATGATGATGATGATGATGATGATGATGATAACAATAATACATGTAGTAGTAATAGTAATAGTAATATTAGTAGTAGTAGTAGTAATAATAATAAAAATAATAATAATAATATTATTATTATTATTATCATTATTATTATTATTATTATTATTATTATCATTGTTGTTATTGTTATTACCATCATCATCATCATCATCATCATCATCATCATCATCAACATCATCATCATCTCTCATCATCAACCTCATTCTGTATGAAGATGTCAGTGAGAATTAAAGTCATGCCACTTTGTACTGAATAAAGAAAGGATGTCGTTTGAAATGATGCTTGAAGAAGTAGCGAACAAGAAATGAATGAAACATTCAAAATGTGCATGGAGGCAGAGAAAAAGAGTTAATGTTAGAGAGATATGAGAGAGATACGAGAGAAGGAGATAATTCAGCTGGAAAAAAAACATAGTGTCCCACAATGTGAGAAACACAGTGTGAACATAGTGTGAAATCTCTTCACACTGTTAAATTCGAGCGTTTTAACAGTGTGAACACAATGTGTGTCATCAACTCACAGTGTGAAACACAGCATTACTATGTAAACACTCTGTGATACCACACCACAGTGTGAAATCATCTTCACACTGTTAAATTCGAGCTTTTTCACATAGTCGACTATATGAACCCACTGTGAACACATTGTGGGACACTGTGTTCTTTTCAGTAGGGAAGGCAGAGATGATGAGAGAGATGATAATATAATTATATATATATATATATATATATATATATATATATATATATAATTAAACCTATATATATATATATATATATATATATATGTATATATATATATATATATATATATATATATATATATAATATATAATATATATATAGTTGAGACAATGTAGATAACAGAAGATGTCGCATGAAACCGGCAGAGTTGTGAAGCTTTCGACCGTGGTCTTCCTCAGCTTTAATATCTGTTTGTGAAACGAATTATATGTTTTTGAGAATAGCAATTCTGGAGTCATAAACACAATATATCAAATATAAGTTGAGCATGAGTTAATAGTTACATGGCATACTTGGCAATATTTTTTGGCACTTTGCAACACATTCAACAATGTGTAACTGTAAATAAGTATATAGTGAGTATATGTAGCATACAAACATATCATACAATAAAAAATTATCAAACATATATCGTAAATAAACTAAATAAAATAATTACCTGCTAAGCAGATGTTTGAGTTGCCTGGATGTCTTGTGGCTGTCTAGTGGCGGGATGTGAGTGATCATGTGATGTTGGGGGAAGGTTTGTGTGCGGTGGTGCATGTCGGGCAGGAGTGGGGTAGTATAAAGAATTAGGTTCAGGGTTACAAGTGTGTCAGTCGTGTCAGTGCAGACAAGGATTGTTAACAATTACGATACAATGAACATTCTCGTGGTCATTAACCCATATAGCTGATTTACCAACAATCAAAATGGCAGGCATGGAACCCGGGTACAGATAAGGAGGATAGAGAGTGTGGATAGTGTGTTGCCACTGTTCCTAGGTATTTAACACAAAATTATATACATTATTTTATATACCATACTGAAACAATCTTCATACTCTTGCCACATGAGAATTATAACAAAATTATGTCGCACAGTATAATTTTTCTGTGTACACCTCTATAAATCTGTCTATTAATCTATTCATAATTCATATTTATATATATTCATATTAAGATTGTTTCATATACATACATATACACATACACATATATATCCATATACATATGCATGCATACATACACATTAATATCATATACACACACATACACACACATATGTAATTATATAATTCCTTCTATCCACATCATATAATAACTGAGTATATAACAATACCTATCAGTTAACCAATACATCAAAAATTCAAACCTTTACAAACATTCCATCTTTTCCGTGAATATAGTCTCATTTTACATAAAACCCGGGTACAGATAAGGAGGGGATGGTGTTTTGCCACTTATCCCTGTACACATCACAGAAATAAAATATATGCCAAAATTATTGCTGACAAAATCTTCATGCTATTCCCACGTGATATAACAAAACTATGTCGCACAGTATTATATATGTTGTTTCTCTGGTGCACAACTTTACCTCTCTCTATCTATAATCATCATTTCTTATACATATTATGTAATATTCATGCACCATGTTATGATGATATACACATGCATACAATCATATACATATAATATACATACAGAAGAGCCTGCCTGCAAAAACCGACAAGTCCATATTTGCCAAATGGAGACACATGCGACTAAAGGTCAAGAAAAATAAAGAGAACAAGGAAATTTCTGCCTCTCCTGACCATAACCTCAAAAACATATCTTTACATGTAGTGACCAACATATCATTCAAAAGGTATCACTTTGTACTTCATGACAGACACCGCACCCGAGAATCTTCAATAATGGACCCATCGGCCCCTGCGACCTTTAGTCGCATGTGTCTCCATTTGGCAAATATGGACTTGTCGGTTTTTGCAGGCAGGCTCTTCTGTATGTATATTATATGTATATGATTGTATGCATGTGTATATCATCATAACATGGTGCATGAATATTACATAATATGTATAAGAAATGATGATTATAGATAGAGAGAGGTAAAGTTGTGCACCAGAGAAACAACATATATAATACTGTCCGACATAGTTTCGTTATATCACGTGGGAATAGCATGAAGATTTTGTCAGCAATAATTTTGGCATATATTTTATTTCTGTGATGTGTACAGGGATAAGTGGCAAAACACCATCCCCTCCTTATCTGTACCCGGGTTTTATGTAAAATGAGACTATATTCACGGAAAAGATGGAATGTTTGTAAAGGTTTGAATTTTTGATGTATTGGTTAACTGATAGGTATTGTTATATACTCAGTTATTATATGATGTGGATAGAAGGAATTATATAATTACATATGTATGTGTATGTGTGTGTATATGATATTAATGTGTATGTATGCATGCATATGTATATGGATATATATGTGTATGTGTATATGTATGTATATGAAACAATCTTAATATGAATATATATAAATATGAATTATGAATAGATTAATAGACAGATTTATAGAGGTGTACACAGAAAAATTATACTGTGCGACATAATTTTGTTATAATTCTCATGTGGCAAGAGTATGAAGATTGTTTCAGTATGGTATATAAAATAATGTATATAATTTTGTGTTAAATACCTAGGAACAGTGGCAACACACTATCCACACTCTCTATCCTCCTTATCTGTACCCGGGTTCCATGCCTGCCATTTTGATTGTTGGTAAATCAGCTATATGGGTTAATGACCACGAGAATGTTCATTGTATCGTAATTGTTAACAATCCTTGTCTGCACTGACACGACTGACACACTTGTAACCCTGAACCTAATTCTTTATACTACCCCACTCCTGCCCGACATGCACCACCGCACACAAACCTTCCCCCAACATCACATGATCACTCACATCCCGCCACTAGACAGCCACAAGACATCCAGGCAACTCAAACATCTGCTTAGCAGGTAATTATTTTATTTAGTTTATTTACGATATATGTTTGATAATTTTTTATTGTATGATATGTTTGTATGCTACATATACTCACTATATACTTATTTACAGTTACACATTGTTGAATGTGTTGCAAAGTGCCAAAAAATATTGCCAAGTATGCCATGTAACTATTAACTCATGCTCAACTTATATTTGATATATTGTGTTTATGACTCCAGAATTGCTATTCTCAAAAACATATAATTCGTTTCACAAACAGATATTAAAGCTGAGGAAGACCACGGTCGAAAGCTTCACAACTCCGCCGGTTTCATGCGACATCTTCTGTTATCTACATTGTCTCAACTATAATTTCATTTAAGATGACAGAGGCGTACGGTAGGAATATCAGCATCAATATATATATATTTATATGACAGAGAAAAAAAGGCAGCGATAGATGATAAAGAGAAATAAGAGGGAAAATAGGAATGGGGGAACTATCAGAGAGAGATATATGAGAGAGAAAGAGAAGGAGAGAGAGAGAGAAATGAGGAGGGAGGAATGTTGGAAGGAGAGAGTTACCAGAGAGATTGTCGACTTTGGGGCGTTGAGTGAGAGAGGGAGAGTAGGAAAGTGTCTCTCTCTCTCTCTCTCTCTCTCTCCATTTATTTTTAATGGGTCAGTCCCATTTAGCTCACCACCCCAGGGGGAAGTCGCATCAATATTATCTTGTCATAACTCAGCCCGAGGCTACGAACACCTGCATGTCTCGGAGAACTCTACCCCCCATTAACGCGCCTCCTACCACGTTGCCTACTCTGGCTCCACACCACCCTCAAGGACCAAACTCCACAATCTTTGGTTACAGAAATTAGTACGAAACGTTTTTCCTCTTTTTATGCTCTCAATGCTAAAAAAAAAAAGAAGAAAAAAATGCATAAAGAATATGAAGGAGAGATAAGAGCTATTTACACAATGATAATGAGCGGTTTGAAATATTCAGATAACACTGAAATGAAATGTATATAGTTATTCTTCCTTTCCGACAAAATGATATACAATCTTAAACACATAAATACAAAGCATTTCAAATACATCTGCAAGCAGATCGTTCTATGATAATAATCAATATAACATTGATTTGTACATCGCAGTGCTATTTCGTTGTTAGATCTTACCATATTTCATTCTACTCTCTTTGGTCTGTTGCTGTCATGCCTCTAATAATGAAATATCTCATCTGGCATTGATATTACATTTTCGTTACATTCTAAACGATAATGTAGGACCAGACATCAAGGTAATAATAGTAATACATGTACAACTGTCTGTTTATGATGATGTTACTTAGTTATACTGCATTCTCCTTTATTTGTGTGTGTTAGGATGTGCACTTGAATAATGTTTAAGAAAGTACGTAGGTAAACGTGGATGATGCCACTAATCACTAATCGTAGGCATTAAAGTTGACGGTCCATGAACATCCTCACTTTTTGATCCCACATAATCCTTATGTAACCATAAAGGTTAAAAATGACTCTGGCATATAGAGATTGGATGCAAGGCATAATGTCGCACATAATAGAATTGGTCAAATGAATGTAGCACGGCGCGGCAGAAATGGAAGTGGTATAGTGAGTACCATAATTGTATTATGCAATGATTGTAAAGGCAATGCGTGTTGTCACTATTTATCACCTCGTAAACGCCATGTGCATAATAATCACCCAATTGCAAGTGTGCTGATCGTTACAGATACACAACAGCATAGCGGCGAACTGCATTTGAAAGCATTACGGATCAACGTTAGAAAATGTATCACAAGTCATTGTAGTTGTTGTTGTTATTGTTGATGCTGCTGCTCTTACCTGCCTAGAGAGACGCGCGTGCTACTAGGCATACCTTGTGAGAAGAGTGTGAGGGTAAAACCGTGTAGCGCCATTTTCGTGTGGCGCCATTATGCATGCACTTGGCGCTGCTAATGCCGTCTGCTTTTATCTTGCGTCAACAACAGCAACTAAGATGAATAGAGAAGAATAAGAGCAAGCGAAGAGAGGTCGTAAATAAAACTCTCGATAGTCGCCCGAGGAATAATAAGAAGGCACTCGGGAGTACGAACGACTCTGACCAATTGGACTGAAGTAAGTCAGCAAGTTTCTCCATGGCAACGTCAAGATCACTGTCCTCATTCTTCTAATCTAACCATCTTCCTCTACATCTATCTATGCATAGACTTATCCCTTCGTGGATCGTTTTAATTTATCAAAAATTGTTCCCCAAATGTGTTTTTCTTTATTTTATTCTAACTCCTTACACGCCTCTTTATCAAACACATTCTAACACTTATGTTTTGCTCTCCGTTTCCTCACTTACAATCTTATCTCATAACATCGTCTACTCTAATACCTTTCCCTATTTTTGACGTTTGATTTAGACACCTGTACTCCAATCTTGTTCCTCTTAACAGACTTCGATGCTTGATTTACAATATTGTAAAGGTACATGTAGTCTTTAAGGGAGCTTATTTTACGAGTCTCAAGGAGACAAGAGGTCTATCATGCTGAGAAAATGAGCCAATCCCGAAATGTAGTGTTGTCTGGTGTGTTCAAATGAGTATTTTTATGTAAGACGCGAGTATTTGAATTTTTGACTGAGAGCAATGTCATTGACTGTTACAGGAACATATAAGACTAGCAAAGCAAGAGAAAGTGTCACGAGGTGAGTGTGTATACGTGTGTATGTATTTGTGTATGGTTGAACATGATCACAGCTGACACACACACGGGAGCTGAGTTGGATGGCGCCATTCTTTCAAACCTGTGGGCCACAGAAGTCAACTTGTGGGGTACTCTGAACGACATCATAGTGAATAAGGTACCCCACGAATTAATTTGTTTCAAGGTAGTGTGTGTGTGTGTTTGTGTGTGTTTGTTTGTTTGTTTGTTTGTTTTGGTGTGTGTGCTTCCTTGCGTTTGCATTCGTGTCATTGTAAAAACGACTGTGATATTTAACGAAATTCGAATAAAAATCATTTAAAAAGTGTATGTTTGCGTGCGTGTGTGTGTGTGTGTGGGTGTGGGTTTTTTTTTTTGTGCCTGTATGTGATTGTACGTACATTCACATGAAAATAAACGTAAAAATAACCACTCCTACAACAATCAATGTCTTTGGCCATTCTCAAAAAGATCACATAATCGCACTAACTTCAAACAAATGCACTAGAATATACATCTTAGTTTGATATGACACATTTATAAATCTTTGGTGTTTTTTTTTTTAGCTAGAAAATGTTACCTTTCTCTTTCTTATTAACGGATTAGATGATATTCAAAAGTGATGAAAACACGTTTTACAACATAAATCTTAATCAATCCTACTCTCTAAAAGACAAAATGTATTTAACTAAATGCGGTTTATGCGGTTTTTATAGCAACCGGATTTCGGCTGAAATAAGCTTTCGCAAAGTGCTACATCATTGCATCACTGAGGTTCTCTCTTATCACCATCGAGAACATCTGAATTATTCACAACATCCCTTCGTTCGTAACAGTCAGGGTTCCGAGCAAGTCAGCTAACTAATGTATTAGACAGAATGGAATAAACGCCGTGAATTTCGAACGACCAAACGTGACAGGTATAAAGGAAAACAGACCCCAAGCAACTACAGGCAAACAAACACAAAATCAGTACACACACAAAAATCAACACAATCCTCTCGTCGTCACTAAGTCATCACTGCTGACACGTCATATTTCATCACAATAGTCATACATTCAAAGTGTAAGTGAGTTTGCCCTTTTCCCCTCTTTCTGTGGCGAATCGAAATCATCTCTTATTTTTGTTGTGAACTACCGCGTATCTTCCGGTTTTTCATTTCCCCTCTCCCCTTGATGGAGGACTGAAGGTCAAACGTATCTCTACTTGCCTGCCTTTTTTCTCTTTTTCTTTTCTCGCAAATTTATTTTTCTTGTTTGTGTCATTTGTATACCATAATTAGAAATGATTTATGTTTGTATGCCAATAGTTGAAATCAATAAAACATATAAAGAAAAAATAATAATAACGACTTTAAAACAATATAATGTGAAGACCCTAAGTTCGTCTCCGACTCATGCCAATGAAATGAAATAGAAATTACTTAAATTTTCATCCGTGATACTCTTTGTCAAAAAAAACAACGACAACAGAGACAGAGTGGTTGTATTCCGCAACATTTACAACTATTTGTCCATTGTAATAAAACATTTATAGCTCCAATTATGTTTTAATCTACTCCATAATTTAATTCTATGCTTTTCACAAAACTGTATAAAAATGTTCAAACTTCATTTGCTTCTAAAATTTAAATGCAAACAGGACTGACATTTTAAGTTTCTGTCCACAAACATGACAAAGCCTCATGTCACTTGCAGATGGTGAAGTATTACATTTTAAAAAATACTTTTCCAGAGTAAAACAGAGCATGTAAGTCTTCAAACTTTGCTTTTTCACCCTTTTCTGTAATTTATTGATGAGATCAGATCGCATCATTGTCTATTTAGATAAGAAGCCCAGCTGCATAGCTTGAAAAGTGATTTGAATTAAATGCTGGCGGGCTAAAAACGAGGATTTTGATAATCGTGAGAAAATTTATCACGCCTTTTCCCACGCTTTTTCTCAACAGCCATTTGCCACTTCAAATACGATTACGTAACAAACCCGTTAGGTACATTGTCAGGAAAACGTAATTATTGACATAATTCTATTGACACTGCGCGCTGTTCGCACGTCCGTTTCTTTTCCAAATCATCTCTTTCCACTATACATAATTATACCGCAAACATACTAAGAGGCTAAGAAAATTAATGTATTCAACTTGTTTTTCTCTTTGTTTTCGTAATCGTAGAAATGGCGGTTTATTCTAGACTTGCATTTTTCACTTCGCATCTATCCTCGCATTGCGCGTTACGCGTTCGTTGTTCCGTCTCCGCCTCATGCGCAGATACTCGGCAAACAAGTCGCCGCAAGAGGTCCTTAGCATAGCGCACATCTGTCCCGAAGCTGGCCGGGAGTTAAGCGGTGGGAAGACCTCACACCCTGGTTCTCACGACGATATTTTCTTCAGTTGCATTAATCGGTATTGTGCACGTGTTATTATTCGCTAGTCTATTTCCCCTCATTACTCCCACAAAAGCACGCTTAATTGTGCTAATGGCTGCTGAAGGTGAATCGCAATGGTAAATAGTTAATGATGTAGGCCCACTGTGAATAATCAGTCAGTGTACATGTGGGCCGTGGAATAGAGTCAGGAAAAATTATCTGACTTAACTGATTCCCCCCCCCCCCCATAGGTTCGCGAGGACCAAATAAAGGCATTTTAGACGTTCACGTTTGTAAAAGGTCAGCATGTGTATTGCAGATAATGTAAGGAAATACATTCACATAATTATGAAGCTTGGCTTCTAACAGTGTCTAAAATTGTCTTCTCTTTTCTATAGACAGGTACAGAACTGTTGAATGTTTAATGTCTGATCCCAAGGCAAGGATCTTTTCGAGGTTTGCTTATTTTTGATGACCGTTAATCTTCATCTGCTAATCTGTGTAGCGATGAACACATACACACATAATTGCACATAATGATACACCCTTACAGACACAGTCTACATAAATCACTCACACAAATAAACAATTACAGTCTTATAATAGCGGTCAATCACGCACACTGTAGTACATAAATACACATCTAAATTATATAGGCCTATACATTCTTCTGAATGACGCACAATCATGAAAACTTATTACTTTAATCATTAAAAACATTATATTACATCAATACAACAATTTTATACTCACTTTTCACATTCATGAAGCTTCAAATGACAGTCTCCACGGCAAAGCGATAACAAATTTTATGAATTTTAGATTTTTTACCCAATGTACTGAAAATTGTGTTAGCGATGGTATGATATTGAAATAATAGGGTGCTTGTCATATCTATATCTATGCACGATATTTGCACGTCAAATTGTGAATAATTCCACACCACTGCCAATCACGATTAAAACAAATCATGAATCTTAAAAAAAAATGAAAATAGATTAATCTTAACCTGAAGACGTTGGATGATTGGTTTGATTTCCCTATTCAAATCTCTTCCGATTAAATCAATAAAAAAGAATGAGGTATCAGCTTGCTACAGGGGGAGCTATATCATTTTCGTCATCTTTCATCACTCTATAGTGAAGATAGATATGTATACATTTCAGGTGCGTTATGTCTTGAGAAAGAGAGAGAGAGAAAAGGGGGGGGGGGGACTTAGAGGGAGAGAGAGAGAAGAGAGAGAAAGTTGCTGGATTGCTCAGAAAGGAAGACTAACAGAGACTATTTTATAGACAATACGATCAATAGATACACTGTGATCATGATGAGTAATGAAAATAAATACTGAAAAAATAAAATAATGAAAGGCATATAGATAGACAGCTATAGACAAGCAGATGGTAAAACAGATAGACAAACTGATAGACAAACAAACACAGAAAACAGACAGATCAGATTAAAAGACACACAGACACGGACAATAATAATTGTTGGTGAGAATGTCAGGGTACCCTGGTGAATTGGAATCGCTTTGGCCAAAAGAATGTTGTATGTGTTTGACCATGGACCCTACCAGGGTCCATGGTTTGACAGATTCGGAAGTTCTTGCCCACTAGTCCAAGTGCTTCACCCGCCCCTATACACGCTTCATCTTATCCCATTAGAATTCACCGTCGACAAACATGGCAAGACCATTAAACTTTGTCCACTGTATCCATGTTCATTAAGAGTATTCAGCTGTAGCTGTAGCTGTAGCTTTATTATGAAAACAAATAAACTGAAATGAAAGTGAAGTGAGAACTACATCAATGTAATTCCTGATTTGCTTCAGAAGTATAGCTTATTGATGCAAATTCAACCCTAAACCTAACCCTAACCCTATGTTGAAGGGGAACGAACTGGCAAAATAGCCCATCCACGATCACAAATTCACTATGCAATAATATTGACGTTGTGCAACAGAAGTTTGTGTTCACTAATACAATGTACACGGATGTATTTCAATAGGCTTTCAATAGTGCAACACAATGAAATAGTTAATCAGTAATGTTTTGCCTACCCCAAGGGAGGCGGATACACCCTCGTACTTTTCCGCAACCTACTCTCAGAGCTTGCCATGGCTTGATAGCTGGTTCCTTTCTCATGTTTCTTTGCAGCCTTCTTGGTGTGTTTGATCAGGGAGGTGAGAAGAAGCTCACCTCCCTGGTTTGATTGAACCTTGGGCAGTCCTGGTCGACCGAAGAGGGCGTCGGGGGGAACAAAAATGCTGTAAGATGTTAAAGATGGCGCTATTGATGGTACGCCAACGAAGAGCTCTGTCTCGACCACTTGCCAAGCTGCCTTGTAATGGAGAGAGGTCCATGGTTTTATTATTGACTTCTACACAGTCTCTTCCCTCCCCCTTCCCTCTTTCTCTTCCCTTCATCTTCCCTTCATCTCTGTAGGGTTACTATGTAGGCTCATGCATGTATCTTTTAATTATGTGTATAGACCAGGTCAATGATTTCTTTTTTAATGCTAACATTTAATCAGGGCCTTTTATCATTCAGAACAAAAACAGCATTGAATTCGTGTGAATAGGCCAAATGACATTGTATGTCCATATAAAAATATACCTTATCATAAGCGGTTTAAAATAATGAAATGAATATTTTGGATAACTATAACAAGAGACTCGGATGAGATTACTTTCATCTGGGTTATCATTCATGTTATATTGTCAATTATTTAGGCGTTCATTTAAATTACGCAAAACTATCATTAACACTTCCCTCTCAACAATGCGTTCTCTTAACCGTACTCGTACGATGTAAACCTTTGTTCCTTTGCGTGTGTCCGCATGTGGAAGTCTAATGTTTTGTCTTATCGAGATCAATATCATCTTTATGAGAATAATCATTTCTATGAACAAATGGCTGTTAGTGCATTCTTCTTTGGAAAATTGTTGGTACGATGACTCGACTGTACGTTTAGCATGAACATAGCGGGGATGTGCAATTCAGTCAAGTGATTTCACAAAATGATAAGAGAACACAATTATTGCATGGGCCTACGCCTTTTTTCCCTGTCTTTCCTATCTTTCCTATTTCTCCATTTATTTTCATCAATTCATGTGTTTGTATACTTTTACAGTAGTGAACAATCTTACAGAGAAGCAGGTTTCCCTTTTGTTTTGTTTTGAATTGTTTTGATTTTTGTTTGGAGAATGCATATTTTATTTTATTTTTTAATTGAGACCTTATGGAAAGATTAAAACTAATGTTAACCCGTCAGTCCTTCTGATCTTGTCCAGCCAATAAAAGTAAAAGATGCTATCACATGAGGAGTACAGGAGTCTCTGCCCGCTCGGTCACCCCACTCTCTCTGATTTGAATACTCGGTGCTCTCCTTTACCCGTCATTTACGAGTCCCACAGCTCAGACCCTGACTGACGCATAACGACTGCTACTTTTCCCGCCTCTTTGAGAAAGCAGACGGCGTATCAAAATAAAAGCAGATGTCGATAGGGATCGTCATGACCCTCCAAAGAACATGCTACTACTGTGAACTTGTTACAAGACGTTAGTCTCTGTGGAAGTCGTTTAATCCTTTTCGATATGAATTAGACGAAATGAAGCTGCAACAAAGGATAGGTTTATTAGCCTTGCTTCCAGGCAATTATGATTTCACTATGATTACAAAGATGACATCGATACCAAAGTTATTTCACTGCCTATTGAAGAACTGCTTGGGATTTGCGGTTTAAAGTTGGAACAGATTTGCAAATGTTATTCATTTATTTATTTTATTTATTTATTTCGTTTTATCTATACAGGGTGGTCCCGTCAGTAATCAAGTATACTGTTTTCCAGAGGGTCCTGTAAACGAAATACATACAAGATTATAATCATAACAAATATAACATACATAACTCAATACATCAAATAGAATAGAACAGCATTTGTTGAAAAAGAGAATAAGACTGAAAGCAACAGTTTGCAACCAGAATTAAAAAATAAGAAATAAAAACCTTTCTAGTCAAGTACTCTGCCTAATGTTTCTACCTGTGTATGTATTATTGCTAACATTTTGGTTTAATCATCAATGTGTGGTGTAGATACTGATTGAATTTTTCCACGAATAATTATCCAGAAATAATAGGGATTTCGATGTCTAAACACATCGAAGCGATGTCAGTATATATGTTATACTGTATTTTGTTACTGTCCTTTTTTTTTCACTTTCAGTTGTTATAAGATGTATCCACCATGGAAAAAAAAAAAAGAAATTCCTGTTTTCTAATTTAGCTGAATTATTTTAAAAGGTGAAAAATCCCAATAACCGTACGTGACAACTAGTACAGCCAATTCGTCGGTGAATACCTGCAATGTGCAGTATGCATATACCACTTTGGCACCAATCTTGTTCTAAAGTTCCTTTGAGGTGCCTGAAAAAAAAAAGTTCCTTTGAGGTGCCTAAAAAAAAAAAAAAAAGTTCATTGACCATTGTTAAAGGGTGACTCGATGTATCAATGCCAATCAATACAAGTTGTTCAAAATCTTATAGCATCATTGAGAGTATGATGTGTAATGTGAAGGGAGAGAGGACAATGGCAGACAAACACACGGACATACATGTATAGACAGACAGACGGGAAGGAGGAGAGTCAGGTTCACTCCAAAAAGCTTTCTACTCCTCTCTCATTTTAATTCGTATAATGCTAATGAAAGTGTTTATACTCTTTCATTGTACAACGTAATTGGAAACGACAGGGAAAATACTAAAACAAGGGGAGATATTAGTTACAGACGACAGGAGGAAAATGAGAACCCGTGCCAAACAAGACAATTTCAACTCGGCGGTTGTTCCCCCTTAAACCACGCCGCCACGAATCGGTCCCATTACCTCTTTACGAGAAGTCCTAAACCGGGTCACCCGGACAACTGACTCACAAGATGTCGACAGGCTTGTGATGTTTTTTTGATGAGATGCGAACGAGCGAGCAGTGCCCGCCAAAAATTTCGGCTGAGGAGGACGGTGTTATTGGAGGGAAATTGGTCAATTTCTGTATCGTTCCGCCCACCCGTCAGATGTGATTTAGACAGTGAAGATGTTTCAAAGGGTGAAATTTCTTTAAAAATTAATATAGTCCACCAAGAGATCAATGAACTTCTGTTATATATCTATAATCATTAACTTGTAACTTCAATATTTGACTTTCACTTCTATTCAGAGTACTGTAGTTGCTTGGTGTAGTTGTTCTAGCGGAGGAAATGTCAAATGTTTTATCTTGTTATAAATTAAAAAAGATTAAATCCTGGATTCAAAGAACAAATAACGCCACAACTTTCGAATAATTCTGTAGTCCATTGAATCATTAGCATAATGAGGTATGTAAAGGACAAGAGATACATTCTTGCTGTGTGTGATTGATCGAAAGATCTTTAAATCAATTTATATGCCCATCAACAAGAGACAACTAAAATGAAGCAGTATATTTTTCATCATCTATGTATCTGCGATGCCATACGCATGTAGCGTCAATAATATTATGGCTATATATGTAGTCCTATATCATGTAAATATCAGCATGTATAAAACTGAAAGATATTAGTAGTTTGTATAATTATGATATACAACATATATCATCATATCATACAATCTATTGAATATATTTCAGTTGCTTCCCAATATATTCATTATAATAACACATAGGCCTATTAGGAAACCAACACATACACGGTAATATATAATTTTGTATAATTTTGTTTGTGTACCTGTGTACTATCTAGTTCTCTATTTCAGTACTTCATTGATTTGTCCCTTCTTAAAATATGATTTTGATGTACAATCACCTTATTTTGGGGATATGTATCATTCTGGGTGTCCGAACAAAGAAGAATAAACATGATAAAGTGTTGTCGTTGGATCAATGTTCCTCATTCTACTCACGCGCGCTTGGATAGTTTTCCACTGCTAGGATCGAGACGCTGTCATCCTAAGGAAGGTGGGTGGGTGGCTCGGTGACACGTCACTGTGCAGGTGTACCTCTAGGATCGAGGGATTCAAGAACAACCCAGAGACACACTTCTGACCCCCAGGAAAGAAAGAAAGAAAGTCATCAAATGCGTCTCTTTTGACGGAAATATGGAATGACTGTAACCGGTGAGGTTACTGGCTGTGCTCCCGCGGGACGGGGCACTTATCGCCATGACAAATCTTCCTCGTTTCCACCGACATCCTCTTCTCCCTCCTCTTTTGTTAATCAGCGGTTGCCCCTGGCAACCGACCTCTCGATGACAGGGAGATGTATGTCTCTGTCTTCGACCATTTTTTTTTGTCCTCTCGCAAATCAAATAACCCCTTCTCTCATGATTGCCGTGATATTTCAATTTTTAGTTTCTAACAGAAAGTCGTTTATCATGTTCATTTATTCTATACTCAGCAGAAATAATTATCAAATTCATAATCATGAAAATATGGCGTTAACAATGAATCTTACACAGCCAGTGTTGTCGCCGCTATTTTTTTTTTTTTTTTTTATAGTAATACACGATATTGTTAAAAATGTAAGCACTACATGTTCCGTGGCCGTGTGAGGGCGCCATTCTTAGAATCTGTCCAAGCTGATGGCTCCTCACACCGCCCTATGTCGGTAGTGCTAGTTCGAGTCTGCATGCAGACCTTGTCAGTTTTATAACACCGTTTCACTTAGATTGGCCACTATTACCAAGGGGATTCCAAAGTAATAAGAAAAGACGAATCAATAGCTATTAATGAGTCGGGTGCATAGCTATGTCATACTTGAGGCCCCCTAGTTATGGTTGAATTAAAAGACATTATAATCATAACATGCAAAAAAGCAACAAAACCAGACAGTTCTATTACTACGGGAAAACACTGATAATACATATTTTGTAAGGAAAAGAAAAACAAAATGAAGTCAATTCATTAATTCATTAATATCATATTAGCCAAAACAACTTTCTCCTATTGAAAGTCAACGTAAGAAAATTCTGCACCATCACAGAAATATGACACAAAAAATACTCGTGTTTTTTTTTTTTTTTTTTTGGTCTGATTTCATGTGAACAAAGAAAGTTGAGAGAAGAGTTGTATGCAGGTCAATAGAAATTTGCTATGTAATGATATCGTTATCCATGTATTTGGTACTATGAGTGATTGTATTCTAATATCGCTTTTTCGTAAAAAACGTGAAACTTGAAAGAGGCGGATTGGTCATGTACCTTGATTTTCGTTACACGTGCTCTATGACATACATTATTGTGTGAATGTAAATAAAATCTTACTTCTTGGCAGCTAATTATCACATTTGATTTGAAATACTAGAAGGACACTAAATACACAAACTTCACGATTCAGGAAAGGATGATAATTTAACCGCACGATTTTAATGTAAAATCATAACTGCCTTTTAACCGGTGCAAGTAGACAATACCGCATCACCTAAAGGCGATTTATCTAAAAGCTGTTACACCAATTAGCAATACATGATATCAGACAAATCGTGAATGGATGGTAGGTTTTCCATGATTATATTGGAACAAGTTCAAAAGAAACATAATACATAGGAAGAGTTGCGCTGGTTTACAAAGCGTTCAAACCGTTCTCACACTTTCGATATAGTAAAATCATGCAGTGAAAACTTCTATTTTTTTTTTTTTTTTTTGGGGGGGGGGGATGCAACATCAAGAAGGCTTGTTCACTAAGCTCATATTGCAGGTATTGGTATACAGGAGTGTGTTTTCACTCTGCTTTGATGTTTGAATATTCATTTTGCAAACCTTTACACATTTTCTTAACTGCCACACTTGTTGATGAATCGAACGTGACCTACTAAAGAACCACAGATGCGACCTTAAAGTGGACTAAATTATTTGGGCTAAAATGAACTAATATGTAAAGCATTTTTTTTTTAATAGAGCAACCTTGATTCCAAAAAAAAAAAAAAACATCGCTTATTATGCTTTCAATGATTTCTGCCCAATCCCAAAATAGGTACAAATTTTCATTTCCTATACATGGATCTTCTGTACTCGAAGTACCATCAAAAAAAAAAAAAGAAGAAAAACACGCCTCTCCGTCTTATGTCATGAAAAGCTTAAGAAGACAAAAATGGTCACAATTCAAGCCGTCTCACATGGTCAAAACGTACTTTATCACTATTACACCTTAGCTCAAATTTAATTTATTATATTGCAGACGACGCTTCTTTCTTCTCCAAATGGGTGGAAATGAGTATTAAATTAGAGACATATAATCGTGGAATCTTTTTAGCGTACAACAGTCAGTTTACAGGACTATCATATTTCCCCCTTAATAATAGATAGGCAAAAGAAAATCGAATCTGATATTATGCTTGCTCAATCTGGTGAACTATCACAGTCACCAACATGGATATTCTTCATTCAGTCGAGTCTATAGTTAACTGTTTACACCACGAGTACCAACTCAAAGGGATTGAGTTCTGAACGTTTAGTACATCCACATATCCAAACAATATCAGGCTTTCTAGATGTCTACGAACAAATTTCAATGGTTATCATCGCAGAAAATTACGTACATCCCTCAAAAAAACTAGCACAGGTTCCTCCCTTAAGTAATGAAGGTGGTAATATACATTTACATATCTGAAGCCACTATGGTAGAATGGTACCATCATGTCTTGCTAAAATATACTCTGGCTAGCTGTAGCCGATTCCGAGTTTCTCCTGTATCTTTAGGCGAAAATAATCGTAGGTGGCGCTGTTAAGTTGACAGGGGCGAAGTTTCCTGAGTTTTGTCCTTGCTAGGCGATCTCTGGTGAAACAAAGGAAGTAATAATTCATGGCATTCAACATCATGTTGTAATAACCTGCACCGTGCAGCTTTTAGTAACGTTCGTACATGATAACAATAATTACCTTTCATAAAAATTCAGTCTCTGTTTATCTTTTTCTTTAGTAACAAGTACACTTTCCCTCGACTTCTTACTGACTTTATAGGGTAATATTATTTCACCTGCTATTTAGTGGAGGCAGGGAGGTGGATTTCCACCTCCCTGGTGGAGGGCAGTAGGGTGCTGTATTATGAAAGTAGGTGAAATACTAGTAGGGAACTCTCTTTACACATTTTTTTTCGTTATTTACACCGAGATGACGAACTGATTTATCCTCCCTATCCAGTGACGACGGCACAATGGATTTAACAATGTTAAAATGGATGGTACTGTTTACCTAATACTTCGCCTTAAGTGTTGTCGTTACATTTGTGCATTCCCTGAATCCATTATAGATGTAAAAGTAACTCGCCTATAAAGATTGCGTCATCATCACTCTGACCCACTGACTGTACCACGTGACACGAGAACGAATGATAGATTACATTATGCACTCCACCAATGAACCAAATGAAAGAAATGTTGATATCAAGTAGGAAAACGATGAAGTGCAGTGTTGTTTTTTTTTTTTTCTATTTCTCTTGATTCACTTGGGGTGGGTAACATTATTGACTGTTTAAAAGGCTATTGTAGATATTTTTGATCAAAATAAAACCCCCAATACCAAGCAGAATGACTATAATTTCAAAGTAAAGAAAGAAGGAAAAAAATAAAACATAAAATTGGATTAAGATCAGGACAAAGTAATGTGAGGCAAGTATAAAAATGGCATAGTTTTGAAAAGAAAAAAAAAAACACACAAACTATACGCTGGAGAGGGACCTGTTGACCTTTTTCTCTAAAATGGTTCGAACACGTGTGAAAATGGGGCTTTAGAATGACACTATATCAATATCCTCGTCGACAACAGAATAACATGGACCATGATGGGTTGATTTCGTATTAATACGATTTCTGAGAGTGTGCTTACAAAAATAAACAACCACCAATACATAGATAGATTAATGAATGAAAAGCAAAATACTCACAACCAGTCAACCATGGAGAGCAATCCAAAAAGAGGAACAAGAAAAAAAAAAGACACACACACACATACATTTGACAGTTATCATGGTTATTACATAATCTATGCGTGTGCTTCATGACGCCTGTATAAGGCACCGAAATTCAGTACCTATAACGATCGATTTTTACTTCTAATCTCGATTTCCTAGAATGGACACTGTTTTTAGCTTTAATAAAGGAGATTTCCCGACCAGTTAAAAGTTACGTCTGATAAAAAAAGTGTATCATTCTTATCAGCACAACAGTAGAAATTTGATGGAAATCAGATTCAGATTAAGGAAGTTATGAAATTTGAATTGTGAAATACTTCTTAAACAGTCAATGAAAGTGTGCAAATAAGTGATCTGATGTCATTGCCTCAAAACTTTCCGTAATATTATAGTTTGTATACAAAACTATGCAGTTTCCATTTTTTTCTTTTTGTTTAAATGCATCTCTGCCCCGGTCTCAAATGCTCATATCTGACTGATCAATATTCGCAAATATTCAGCAAGGCATTACATTTTTTTTTCACCTTTAAGGTAATGAGAACTGAATTTTCTTCAGATTTATGTCCATTATCAATGAAAACTTGTTAGGTATTCACGTCATTAGCTCACTCATTTATATATTATTGATATCAACTGTTCGAGAAATGTTTTACAAAATATAACAAAACTTTGGGGGTCATGCCCACGAGACCGACACCCACGAGTCATTTAGCCCTTGAGTTTGACACTAGGCAAATAAAGCCCATGAGTTCGACACCAGGTAAAAACAACCCGCGAGTTCGACAGATACAACATGGGGCTCAATGTGTCGGTCTCGTGGGCCTTATAGGCTGTATGACTCGTGAGCTGTATAACTCGTGGGCTGTATGACTCATGGGTGTCGGTCTCGTGACGTGCACCGGTCATGTTACCCGAGCTTAATCACATTTTCACTGTTGTGCTTATTAAATTTTTCTAGTTCTTTTCAGACTAACTTTTAATTGGCGTGTAATCTCCTTTGAATGATGTTCACTCTGCCTACATTGATATGAGGTTGACTTCTTCCTTACCTTCCCGTCTTCCTGAGATCTTTTGAAGTGCCTGGTAGTCTTTGCAACCAGACCCAGAATGATGAAGATCCCGAGTGCAAACAATAACCACTCGATTGCCAGCACAGCGTACCAGACATCGACGAAGCCGAGTTTGTACTCGTTGATGATGTCCTCATTGACTTCCATGCTCTGGGTGGGTGAGCAAAACTGGATAAATTACTAAATAAACTACTAGCAAATGATAAGAGGTATGTATACTAGATATTTCATTCATTACTTTATCTGTACAAGTTGATTAATATCTCATGGTGACTGTCATTTATCTATTATTTTTTCAATTCTCACTTCAGTATAATTTTATTTTATTTCAATACAATATAAATGTGTATCACCAATAACCCATTAGAATATGTACATTCCATATAACATAATTACATATTAGAAAAACACATTTAACAATGTTTAATTTCACCCGAGGACTAGAAATGAAACTTGAAGGACTGTTAAACAAAACTTATATATCACGTTAAAAGAAAATAATCATCAACGATTATTAATCGTATTTTTGACTTCGAATACGCTCTGCTTTCATTCTTATTTTGCGGTATTTCCATGAAATACTAAAATTTCATCATGGGCATTATCACTATTTTAATCTCAATCATTTAGTTCCTGAATTTAAGTGTAAAAAAGAGGCAACTGTTGTACACCTCAGCAAGAATTAGTTTGTAAAAACATAACTATTTTAATTCTCTTTGACGAAACATAATACTTCCGGCGTGTTAGAAGCAGGGCATTTTTTTATCACTGTTCACTTTGAACTGCTATTCGTGTTAATCCCATCTTCTGTCTCATTTGAATATCATTCCCAGTCTTCCTATAATGTATCTCTCTAATCCCCCTAAATCTCTCTCTCTCTTTCTTATTTCAATGTCTCTAGCATTTTGCTTGTCCGTCCTTTTGTGACATCATCCTCTTCATTTTTTTTTTCCTCAAAAATTTTCTGTAGATTTCAGAAAAGGTGAATCGAGAAACCGAGAAGATCGCCTTTAAGACTCAAGCTGCAGTGCGTTTTGACTATTTTCCCCTATGGGATCCTTTTGATTATCCACAACACATTGTCTATCGAATAGTCACCAAAGACAAAGTATTTGCTCAAACCTGCTCAATCCAGAATAGGGGAAAATACATTTCTCGGATGTCACCGATATCTCTGTGGATTAGAAAAGACAATCATTAAGGTGAGATTTACAAATCGATGGGGAGATATTCTGTGGTGTAATGTGATGTAATGAGTCAGAAATGGAAGGGAGAATCCATCCTTTTTTTGTATAAACACAATAATTATGAACAAAGAGTGTCAACATTGACCTAGGACATATCTAACGATTGTCTGTTTGATCGCTCTTAGCCGAACTCTTGAGGAACATTATGACATGGAATCAAAACAGGTTTATTCACACATGCAGGCAAAACCACACGTAATTCATATTAGACAAACATAGTCATTCCCGTGAGAAAAGCATTATGAAATACCAACGGCGTAAATCCGTACTGAGGAGTGGGGGGGATGACTGGCGATAGTCACCATCACCACGATTACAAGCCCATAACCGGACCGGCGCAGCCGGCGGGGGGGGGGGGGGGGGGGGGGAAGCTTGCCCCCCCCCCCCCCCCCACACACACACACACACTTTACAGGGATCAAATGTCCCACTCTTTTCCATGCAAAGTGGGAGGGAAGTGGCAGCAAAAATATGACGACTTTTTGTTCTTGTTTTTGTTTTTTTGTTTTCCCTTGTCAGTCAGACCTTAAAAGTATGAAGACTTTTTTGTTGTTGTTTCTCTTGTCTTTTGATGTTCTTTCTTCTTGACTGACAGGCGATTTTGCCCCCCCCCTTTCAAAAACGTAGCGCAGCCCTGAATGATACCCAAAATTTAATAAATTCAATAAAATGCTAATAAGGATATCCATTTCTTGAATAACGTAGTAGATAGTTTCCTGTAGCTATTAATAAATTGTATTCTTTAATTTTCTTGATTTAAGTCAGTAAAGCAATCATCACAGAGGCATCGTTCCGTTTTAATGATGGGGGTAGGGGAGGGACTTTGAGTTTGAATATCTGTGTGAGGGAGCGGAGCGGCCTAGCGGGGGGAGGGTGTGGGAGGGGGGTATCCCCCTCCCACACGAGGAAAATTTGGCATTTTCAGACCTCAAATTCAGCGATCTGGTGCACACTTTTGGTGAAATTTGGGATTTTTTCCTATAAAAAACAAGTAAGAAAAAGAAATATTCATAGATAATTGAATGACTACATCGTGGTATCAGCTCTTGCTCCGCCTGTGCGACATCACTGTGAAGGCCTAAATAGTGGGGCCTATCACCGGCGTAGCCAGGATTTGATCTTAGGGGGAGCGATTAGATGCGAAGGAGCGATGCGAGCGAGGGGGGAGGGTGTGGGAGGGGGGTTTCCCCCTCCCACAGTGAGAACTTTTTGCATATTGATGTTAAGGGGGCGCACCGGGCGCATTTGTTGGCAATTTTATACTGGCAGCAACATCAGGAGAATGACATAACGATTAAATGGGAACGAGCGAAGCGAGCGAGCTTGGAAAATTTTGACACTTTACAGTCCCAAAACTGCCGTTTGTAGCTACATTTTTTCGCTTTGAAAATTAAGGGGGGGGGGGGGCACCGAGGCGCAACTGCTGGCAATTACCCGGCAGCAACATCAGGAGAATAGCACAGCGATTAAATGCGAGCGAGAGAAGCAAGCGAGCTTGAAAATTTTGACATTGTACAGTCCCAAAACGGCAGTTTGTAGCTATATTTTTTTCGCCTAGGAAATTAAGGGGGGGGGGGGGTGGGGGCGCACCGGGCGCAACTGCTGACAATTACTGGCAGCAACATCAGGAGAATGACCTAACGATTAAATGCGAGCGAGCTTAAAAATTTTGACATTTCACAGTCCAAAAACTGCCGTTTGTAGCTATATCTTTTTCGCTTTGAAAAATAAGGGGGGGGGGGGGCGCACCGAGTGCAACTGCTGGTAATTACCCGGCAGCAACAGAGCGAGCCTGAAAATTTTGACATTTTACAATCCAAAAACTGCCGTTTGTAGCTGTACTTTTTTCGCTTAGGAAATTAAGGGTGTGGGGGCGCACCGGGCGCAACTGCTGGCAATTACTGGCAGCAACATCAGGAGAATGACATAACGATTAAATGCGGGCAGGGAGGTGTTTCTCTTCCCACCTCCATGATGCGAGCGAGCTTGACAATTTTGACATCTTACAGTCCCCAAACTGCCGTTTGTAGCTATATTTTTTTTTTCGCTTTGAAAAAATAAGGGGGGGGGGGGGCGCACCGGGAGCAACTGCTGGCAATTACCCGGCAGCAACATCAGGAGAATGGCATGACGATTCAATGCGAGCGAGCGAAGCGAGCGAGCTTGAAAATTTTGACATTTTACAGTCCAAAAAACTGCCGTTTGGTTAATAGGTCTGAACCATTAATCTAAAGCAATGTTCATTAGATTAAAGGAGGTACTTGCATAAATTATGGCAAAATATGGGAATCGACATCCGTTCCTTTTGTTTTTTTCTGGAGGCAAACGAGGTGTACTAACTGAGCAAATATGAGCCAATATGGAGAGGGTAAATGCGTTGCAATTCCTACGACTGAAACTCTTACAAGGCTGTTAACGAACTCGTTTGTTATCTAGATCTTAATTGGGTAACTTATGCGGAGCTCGACGTGAGTCGTATCGCGCTCGGCATGGTGCACTCGTTCACGCCTACGTCCATGGCCCTACATCAAGGATGTGGGAAGAGTACCTCCCTGGTTGGATGCAGCTGGTTGCCTGTAGTGTGGCTACGATAGTAGTTCAACAACCGAAGCATGCATTACGGTCGATATTGCTTTACATGCATTCAGTGGCGTATCTAGGGAAAACGGCGCCCGGGGCAAGCGAGAAAATTGCGCCCTTAATTTCTGAAAAAGTGTTCAACCCCAAACCCATCCCGGTAGGGACTTTAAAGAAAGTCCATATGATATGAGGGTGATTTAAATGTAATGAATTTTGATAAATTTTGGCGAGCGAGCGCAGCGAGCGAGCCGAAAATTTTTGTATTTCAGCTTACAAAAATGGAATTCTTGTCATTTTTTGCTTATTAAATCTTACAATTCTAATCAAGATATAGTGACGGCCTTATAGATAACGATTTGTACCAACAAGCTGAGGACTTTAAAAAATACCCTAAATTAGTACGCGCGAGTGAGCCGAAATTTGTATAGGCCTATTTCCGCATTATCATCACGTTTTGTTCTTATTTCTTTTTTTTTTCTTTGATAAATTTTGGCGAGCGAGCGCAGCGAGCGAGCCGAAAATTTTCGTATTTCATCTTACAAAACATGGAACTCTTGTCATTTTTTGCTTATTACATCTTACAATTTTAATCAAGATATAGTGACGGTCTTATAGATAACGATTTATACCAACAAACTGAGGACTTGGAAAAAATATTCTAAATTAGTACGAGCGAGTGAGCCGAAATTTGTATATTTCCGCGTCATTATTACGTTTTGTTCTTATCTTGTTTGATATGTTTTTTTTTGCGCCCCCCCCCCGTATGTTCGAAACCGTTGGCGCCTTCTTTTAAACCAATTGGCGATCGCTTTAGAACGAAAGAAATTGCAGCCGCTGCTTCATGAAATATTTTGCCTGCTAAATATAAAATGACAGGTGTGAACACAATAGACATTGTCATTTTGTCCGCGTCATCATCACGTTTTGTTCTTACCTTCTTTTTTATATAGATTTTGGCGAGCGAGACACAATAGACATTGTCATTTTGTCCGCGTCATCATCACGTTTTGTTCTTACCTTCTTTTTTATATAGATTTTGGCGAGCGAGCGCAGCGAGCGAGCCGAAAATTTTTGTATTTCAGTTTACAGAACATGGAATTCTTGTGTGAACGCAATGAAAATTGTCATTTTGTCCGCGTCATCATCATGTTTTTTTTTATATCTTCTTTGATTTGGTTTTCTGCCCACCCCCCCCCCCCCCCCCCCCCCTTTCCGGGCGAGTTTTTTTTTCTTCTTCTTCTTCTTCTGTTATTTTTTTTATTTTTTTCTTCTTCTTCTTCGTTTTTTTTTTTTTTTTTTTTTTGCGCCCCCAAGGAGTGGCGCCCGGGGCACGTGCCCCCCTTGCCCCCCCCCCCCCCCCCCTAGATACGCCACTGCATGCATTGGTGTCCGAGAGAAGTACACGAGCGCTGCTAGCACTGTTCAGCAGTATATGCTCTCGTCACGAGGCGGGCGTGCGAACGTCATGGCTCATGCATTACAGATGTAGCCTATAACCTAGGTGGGGATGCAGCTGGTCTGATGCGACGAGACTACGAACAGTGGATGCGCGCGAATACACCGCCTATGATCCAGTTGTTTGTCGTTGTTTTGTTATTTTTTTTTTAATCGGTGGCAGTCTTCTTATACGAAAAAAACAACAAAAAACTGCCACCGATCGCGGCGCCTAGCGGACGCGGTAGATGCGTCCACTGTTCGTAGTCTCGCCGCATCAGATGTATCGCTTGGCAAAGACAATTATCTCGCTGCATCATACGTTTAGCTTAACAGCAAATTACAAAAACAATAACTGCATTCTCCGCCTAGATTATAGGCTATGCAATAATCCATCATGCTGAAATCAATATCACCACATTTCTTTTTGTTTGTTTTTTTTTTTGTTCCTACATCTTTTTCTTGGGAGAATTTCAGGGGGGGATATTTGTACAGGCCATCCCCCCCTCCTTCAAAAGTGGGGGGGATATATCCCCCCCATCCCCCCGGGATTTACGCCCATGTGAAATACACATGTCATGCAACATCTCTTTCATAAAATTTGAAAAGCTGACATGAAAAATAAATCAGTAGATATATTAGTGACGGGCAATACGTTCAAATTATTACATTATTAACCACTCCCCTCCCCTCCCCTCTCCTCCTAAAAAGAAAGAAAAAGAAAAAGAGGGTTTGATACTCTAGGTCTACATAGAATGTAATTAAATTGTTCATATAGATGAATTCATAATAACACTATTACCATGATTACGTCGCATGAATAACCGTACAAAGCGCACGTATGACATTCACTAATACGCCATAATGAGGGCGCTAGTCCTTTAGTGACGCAGTTGCATCTTGGCAGTTTGTAACGCGAAACCGGAGAAAGATCTTAAAAATATTAACAAAACTAAGCCTTCGTATGACCCTCTAAGGGTGCGTTTTGTTTTTCTTTGTTTTTTTTAGTGAATTTGTCACGTCATGATATACGCAGTAGAGGAGCTTACTTTATCCCGGAAACTGGCTGCGTGAATATATTAATCTGGAAGCGAAATTTCATCACAAACGGAACGCCGGTTTTCTGTAAAATCAAAAACAAAATCAAAAACAAAACAAAACAAAACAAAACAGACAAACAAATTGGTGAAAGTAAAAATATTGAAATTCTGCGTGGATTTTCAACAATAACATAAAAGATAGCATACATGAAACAACTGAGTACAACATTTTTATCGCAAGATCTTTTATGTTGAAGAGAAAGTTAATATCAATCACAACGTATGAAGCAAAAAACAACAACAAACAAACAGGCAAACAAATCTCGCTTTTCATCAGAACCCCTTTTTAAAAATAAATACTTTTCTAGGCCTTTAGTAAAAAGATTCATAATTCTTCCTTAACACATAAAAAATGGCTTACGAAATATGGCGTTTCAAACCCCATTATTATTATTATTATTATTATTATTTTTGTTTCATGCATGTATTCGTGGAATGAGATATTGGGGTGAAGCATAAAAATAATCATCACCGGTTCGATTCCAAGGTAGTTTTCATGGAGCGTGGCGTTCGGAGAGATTCCTTCGATCCCATCAACCAAAGTTTGTTGACCTCCAAAATAATGTGGATTGGACAGGGCAATAGGACTTCCTGTGACGTCACAACACAAAGAAATTGAATGCGAGTGAGGTCACATTTACCGTCGTTTATTTTCTTCCATTCCTTGAATACCATCAAGTGATTGACAAAAAGGTCAAATACTATGTGTAAAGCAAATTTACAATGTCAAATCAAAAAGGTAGTCAGATTGGATATTTCGTTATTTTCTCTGCATTAACTACAAGACAATAATATCATCTCTTCATATAATCTTGCAGTATGGTTTTAAAAGAAAATGGAAAATATGCAAAAACCAAAAAGGAAATGAGAGATAATGAATCAAATTTCGAAAAATTTAAATCAACACTCATTGAAACCCTAACCAATGCCAACACAGACATCATGTAATTATGACCTTATAATTATGTACTTAAATTTTGGTTTATACAAAAAATACGGTTTAATGTTATTTTTCTGAGTTTGTTTCAATTTACACGCTGATACATGAGATGATATTGACGAAAACATGAAATGAATATGAGTTTCATTACATTACATTGTTTCTTTTGAGGGACGTTGTACACGCCTAGTATATGCAAGTGGAATCGTAAAACGAAAAGGTCACATCGGAAAGTTTTCTGCAACAGATTCAATTTCATATCTCACCCCCCGCCCGAATTTTACAGAAACTGTCACGTGACACTACTTTCTCCCAAATCTATTATGTGGTAAGAATGTGATTCGAATCAATGTCATTGAAATTGCGACTAAGACGTTTTCCATTAGACGTCACTATCAACATTTCTTAAATTTAAGGGTAAAGAGTTCAAAATTCATATTTTGGTTTGATTTCTACTCCAATGGTTCTTCTGATTGTATGTTTTGTTTTATTTTGTTTCTCTTACCATATCTACACGGATCTTGGCGCATTACCCCTGAAGGCACATTACAAAGCTCGGGTTGGCCGCTACAGAAACCCCGATTTGGAGGGAAAGTTGTGACGTTCATGAACACAGAGGGCGACAGTCTGAATTTCAGCAGCGGAACTTCCTTGAAAGACGACTCGTTTTCGAACACGTAAGACACCGACCTGCTCGGCGTGGTATCAAAGATTCAAATAATATGCATTCATTATGAATGGTCGAGGTCAAACCTTTGCAAGATGAAACCAGATGTGCAAGGATATCCTATTACTTTCATACTCTGCACCCTCCCAATTTGTTGACAACAATTTGTGAAACTATAATTCGAGATAAGACACGAAATTTAAAAACAGAAATACAGGGATTATTGTTCTGAAGACGATATCAATAAGATAACTATTTACACCATTGCATCTCACAATTTGGAGCGGCAAGAAGACATGGTTTCCTTTTCTCCTTTAGTCGTGAATACAAGTAAAGAATCTGACAGACCTCGAAAAAAGAAAGTTTTGATTTTAGTTTCGATACCTTTGAGTTTGTAGTCAGTGGAAGCCATGATCATCACTCAGCTTTGCAATGACTGAATAAAACGCGCGGCATTTTCCCCTTGAGTTACATTAATATTTCAATGTCAATCACCGGCATATTTCATCGATAAGTGAAATTTTGTCTAGTTAAGGACTTGGTTGACCCACCTGCAGAGCTGAGGTTGGAAAAGATGAAGTGTTTCCTCTCTCGTCACACCAGGGTGAAACATGGATCCATCTGAAATATAGATAGAGTTGCCTTTTATCTTCAAAAATCTCTAGAAGTGGACATAAAAAAAACAACAACTTTAAGGTTAATGGCCACCTACAGCTGTATATGATTCCACATGATTGTCTCTTATGACAAACGCGCCTCGTGGATTTTGTAAAACTGTGTATAGGCAAATATCATGCTGAAATAATACTTTGTTGGAAATATAACAAATGAAATGAAATGAACAAAATACAAGACTTATCGACGAAGTAGCCACATTGATTGTGATGGTACATAGCCATCGTGACCACAGCCGGAAAAGGGCGGCAAAGACATGAAAGAAGGAGAGTCGATATCCCTGCGATGTTAGTTATCATTGAGCGCACAGAAAACGTGTACAATAAAATAGTGACTGAAAAGGAGCGTGGTGGCTCCATGATATTCCACAAATAAGCTAGCCTTTTGTCAAGGCCCTCTCGCTGTATGGTGAAGAGAGCCCAGCTGAGTGGGGTTGCGCCTCGCGCTGGCGCGCTCGGCTGGGCTCGCTTCGCTCGCCTATTACAGCGAGAGGGCCTTGACAAAAGGCTACTAATAAGCATGTTTTTGATAATGGAAGTAATACTACAAGTGGTATTGATAGCGGGCTTGGTGTCATTACGTTTGTGTGAGTGATTCTGTGGTTAGCGGTGTCAATATTCTACATCTACTTGGGCTGAATTTGGCGATGCAGACGGTAGTGGAGTGTATGTTGGTGTGATAAAACGATCACTATATTGCTGTTCACACCGATAGCAAAGTGCCGTTGCTGTTGGTTACTATACGTTGGTATAGGTATTGATGTCAAGGATACTTATGTCAGTGTTATGCTATATCTACATAGCTCCAAAGTTGATGATGATGATAATGATTATGGTGACGATGAGAATGATATAAGTCATGATGATGGTGATGATGATGGTGATGATGATAGTGATGATAATGGTGAGGTTAGATGATGAGGTTGAGTTCCAAGCTGATGTTCTGATTTGTTTTTTTGCTGTGTCGATTTGGTGTTGCCATTCGATTTTCTCGGTGTCCACAACACAAATTTGACGGTTGATTAACTGGCAGTGTTGGTGTAAATGTTACCATTACCATTTCTACGTGAAAGAGAAAACACTGATTTCGCTGATAACACACATCTCACCGGTGCTACTCTTGAAGCTGTTGGCCTCTTCCGACCACCAAGTCAAAAGACGATCTTCTCCATCGATCTTGTCAATGTGGTTGACGAGACTGATGTTGGTTTTGCCGTTGAAGAGGTTGAAGAGTCCGACGTTCGTTTCGTTGAACTGCAATACATCGCAATACATTCCCCAAAACAGAGACGAGAGTCATGGTGCATTAAATTGGACGTGAACATCTTGAAAGTTATATCAAATTCTTTATCACGTTCATGGATTAAAGATCTTTAGATTTATTAGAATGCAGATCATACTTTAATATCATAAACTTTGGAGAGTCCATGTGTATTATTTTCGAAACGCACATAAGAATGTGGCACATGAAAGAGCTCTTTCACATGTACGGGAGTTTAATAAATATGTAGATGCAGGTTACAACGCGTATAATTTCAAGCATTGTTCTCTCCAATATTCTACATGTAACTACACATTACTTCCGGGTCGGCGCGTGATAGTAAGTTGCCTCGAAATTCAAAAGAACTGGTACACATGATTCAACTATCTATGACACTAACCCTCCTGAGTAAAAAAAAAAGTTTTGATTATTGGTAAATAAATAATATTCACGAATACAAAGGATTAATCTGCTCACCCCGACGTAATAGCCGAACTGGCCCGACTGAAACTGTGGAGGGACGGAAGAGAACTGAGAAGCAAATGTCATGAGGGGCTCGGGGTAGCCCCAGAGTATCTCCCTGACCGACCTCCGAATCATCAGCGACTCGTCGAGCTCGTACAGGAAACCATTGACGGCAGTGCGGACGAAGTAGTGGTAGTCTTTTACCATGTGCGCTGTGGCCTGAAGCGTGTTTCAGAATGTTTGTTTGTGTGTGTGGCCGGGGGGGGGGGGGGGAGTGATGGGATGTGAGAGAAATTGTAAAAGGAAAAGAGGAAGGGAGAGAGAGAGAGAGAGAGAGAGAGAGAGCGTATCAATACACAATAACTGCAGCTAACAGTAGAATAGAGAACACCTCAGACAATACCCATACTACCGAACATAATAGTGCTGTATAATTATAGACTAATGCACATATGGATATGAATATACACGTTTATTATGTTTTATACATTTATCTAAGTCTACACACATATAAACACGCACACACACACACACACACACTAGTATATACATGAAATTTGTGTGTATAATGTGTGTATATAGATGTATAGATAGTTATAGATTCATACATGCATAAAGTTATCATGAAATACACTGTTTCGTATTACAGAGGACCAATAATTAATGTTGAACTATCACTATATGGCGTGCATTGAGTGCAATAGCGGTACTGGGATCTGCTATAGTACTCACCACAGGCATTGCATATAGAAAAGAAAAGGAATGAAGAAAAGATAAAAGCAGAGGATAAACGCTTGAAGGAAACAAATTCATAATTCAAATTAAAGTCAGCGTCATGTTTAGATTCCTACAGCTGTTTCTCTCACCATCAGAGGAACATTCAAGGTCGCGATAGTATCGGACTCGGGTCCGACAGATCGCTCTCTATCGAAGAAATATCGGAACTGCAGGTAGTAAGACAGTGTACCGTTATCGTTGAAGGTGATATTATTTCTTTCCAAGACTGTCCTAAATGGGTGACAAATAGAAAAGAGAAGTGATTAGATATTCAAATTGATGAAATTCTTTCGCGGTGTTGTGTTTATTGCGAATGATTGACAAATTGCCCCACATCGACAAATCAGATAAGATAATTGTTGTTTAATCTTCGACATTGTGACCCTTGTCCTCACAAAATTATGTGGATTTGATATTGATGCACTTCCCTTTTTAAAACGAATTTGTAATTTGTAATGACAATATTGAATGACCTCTATTCGTACTGAGAGAAAAATAATGACCCACTTAAAGATGGTAGGGAATGCTCAAACATCATTTGACTGACCTCCTAACTTTAGAAAGCAGCTTATGAAAACAATCTCAATGCAGCTTTTTGGGACCTTTTCTGTATTTTGATAACATTTTAGGCCCTACCTAAAACACGTTGCTTTCAACATGTTCAAGAACGTTTAGTAACGCACATGAATAATGAAAAATTCTACCTTGATTATGTTCGTGATCTGATATTAAGACGCTTAATTTCTCTAAATATAAGTTTAGTAAATCTTGCCAATTGTTCTTATGAATATAAACATGATTTATGGACAAACTGACAGACTCATTAAGATCCAGTAAAAACAAATATATCAGATGTGAATATCTTATGATTTTTTTTTTTTTTTTTTTTTACGTACGTTGAGATTTTAGTCAGTACTCACTTATAGACATACGGCCCTGCTTCCTTGACACGTGGTCTGCCTCCATTGATGACGTCATCTGGATTTTGCAGGTCAAAAAAGTACATGCTCTGGTACAGAGGCATACGAGGATATGCCCATTCCTCAAATATTGGCGAGTTTGGGTCAAGAACTATCACCTGTAAAAATATGGGGAATTCAGATTTGAATTCATTTCTCTCTATTTCATCATCAAGTGAAGCTAATTATTTTCGCTTTAATGATTAACATTTTATCAAAGCATTGCACCTCCTGAGTCATGAAAAGAATACTGTAAAGCCAGTCAAGTCTAGGCCATCCATTTCTTATCAATGCTGAAGAGAGCGTGAAAATGTAAGTGAAACGTCCGTAACAACATTGCTGATGCGCCAAAATGAAGCGTTCATTTTGTGGGCATCAAATGCACCGGAAAAGAACAAATTCGCATCTTTCAACAAATCAGATTTTTTAAAATAGTTTTTTGTTTTTCATGTAAGATATCCTCTATAGTAAACTCACGTGCTTGATGACGTAAGCGTACATGAAATCCACGAACCATGGTAGGAAAAGTAATCCCGTGAAAACAAGCATCAGTGCTATAAAGAGCGCGATGCCGTGGCAGACGACACGACGTCTGGTGCATCTTCGACCTCGGTCGACCTCCTTTTTCTGATCGATGAGGGGAGACGTGTCGACATCGCACTCGAAACTAGATTCCTCGTCGCTGCTCATCATAGACTCTTTCAAGGAGATATTAAAGTACTTTTCAGAAAATGAATACACACCAACACACAGTGAGCAACAGCGAAAGCATATTCAAATGCAACAGCACCAACAACATTTGAATGACAATTCTCACCAGTATACCGTATAAACGTATTATACAGACTTGTCCGAGCCGATTTAGTTGAGAATGATGGCGTCAATCAGTCACAAAGGGTAGTCTGTTACCTTATCCGAAACAGATTCTCTTCGAAATCTATTCAATTGCAACTGAACGTGAGTGAGGGAGGTATAAAGGAGCACCTTAATGCGTATTACTTCAAGATAGTTTGTGCGCAGAACTTCTTTATGTCATGCAAATATACCATACCTTATACCATGCTTATACACAGACATTTCCTGTCCTATATTAGTGGATTCATATCCATCACGCCCGGAACCAAAGCAATATCCTCTTCTTGTGAAGAACGCAGTGATTACAATAACACGTGTCAACTCGTAAAAGCTAACATGTCTGAAGACACACAGATTCAAGGCAAGACAACGATTAAACCTTAGCGTAGCTCCTAACTGCTTACTTCTTATCACTGATAATTATTACAACAGTATGACAGTAATCGATACCTCTGGTGCAATGGTTTATGAAAAATACAGATTAATATTCACGAGGCATACCTTCAATTACAAATTCGCTGGTTGTGTACGTCCACAGCGCTCAGTAGTTCAAACTGTTCGTTTTCGCACAACAGCTGCAATAAAGTACGTTGTTAATGATTGAGATATCGTATTTGTTAAATGAGATCGTCTTACCACCCAATCAACCACTTGTACAAATGATAAACAATTAGGGACTCACTCC
Organism: Diadema setosum; assembly: GCA_033980235.1. Taxonomy (NCBI): domain Eukaryota; kingdom Metazoa; phylum Echinodermata; class Echinoidea; order Diadematoida; family Diadematidae; genus Diadema; species Diadema setosum. The sequence goes on along the minus strand of CM067078.1, from coordinate 34,646,242 downwards.
GGCTCAAGGATTTCAGCACCAGGTGCAAAATATGCCGGTACCCATGGTATCACTTAGCTGGAAGTGATACCATAAATCTGGGATTTGTCGCAAGTTTCACGTGGATTTATAAAGTTCACAGTGATGGGCAGAGAGGAAAAATTGGTTTACTAGAAATTTTGATTTATGCATAACTTTATAGCTAAGGTTCTTCTTGACCAACCAACATAAAAATGCCAAATATAGCATTAATGAACATTTTTAACTTAATTCCAAACGTGTTCATTTACAGAAACGAGTGTACTGAATTATTAGGCCGTTTACATGGACCCCGTTTACAGTGCGAGGCTCGGCCGCGGCTCGGCCGCGGCCGTGCCCAGCCCCGCTTCAGTGTAAACGCGCAAAAGGCCAAATGCGAGGCCAAAATTGGCCTCGCATTTGGCCTCGCTCTGGAGGTGGTCTCGGCCGCGGCCGAGCCGCGGCCGAGTCCGGCCTTTTCTCAGTGTAAACGTAAACTGGGCCAAATGCGCGGCCAATTTTAGTCTGGCTTCCAAACCCTCTGCCTGTATCTTTCGCTATTCAGGATATTAACCCCCTCAACGTCGAAAAATAGTATAGTTTAAGGTGGTTTTGTCCTGCAAAGGATTCTTTCCTTCGGCAAAGGCCTTTGCCCGAACGGCGACTTCGTCGCCACGGAATTCATTTGGCAAAGGGTCTGAAAACCAGACAATACCACATTGCATTTGTTTACAAGCAGAGCGCCACTACGACAAAATATTGAAAGGTTTGAATCAAAAGCGCGGCCGAGCCCAGCAGTGTAAACGGACAAAATTGCGAGGCTCGGCCGCGCAATTGAGGCCGGTCTCGGCCACGGCCGAGCCGCGGCCGAGCCCGGCCTCGCACTGTAAACGGGGTCATGGTTTACAGTCATAATGTATTCAAATTAATGGATGTTTCATTTGAGGGATTGACGAGCTATTCCAACCTGCCCTTCTTAAAAGAAATTCACCTGCTGGGATCCAGTTTGCATATATTAGTTGCTGCTATGTCGGACAAGTATCAGACAAGCTTTCAGATGAACAAGAACAATCTTTGTTTTAAAGGTATGCATAAAATTTGAATATAGTTTGAAAAACGCCTATTACCACCACGTTCTCTGTGCAGTGCTGGGAGAAGTAATTATTAATTTGCAATCATGAATAAACTGGCCTGATAGCCCTTTATAATGCAAAGTAACCTTTAGTGCGACATCATGGCACTCACTATCTCGAATTCCGAAAATTCTGAAGGGAGAAGGAAAGAGAGTGAGCGAAAAAGGAGGGGAGGGGTCAAAGTGGTTGTTTTTCATTTCTTGTTCCCCTTCGTATAGTAATGATGTTTATCAAAACCAAAAAAAAAAAAAAAAAAAAGAGAGAAAAATACTTCTTATGACGACGATTGAACAGATTTTAGGACATGAATGTATAGCTAAAGGAGTGGGAAATGTCCTTTTGGGGAACCCAGGAAAACGGAACAAATGGTTGTAAAAGTTAGTTGTAATCTGAAATCCTGTAAATTTGACTCTAATAAAAAGAAATATTATATAAGTCGTCATCATCGTAAAATTGTGTCTTATGTAGCGCACGGGTCCATCTTTCAGTGCTCATGGCGCTTCAAAAAAAAAAAATGCAAACATAAACATACATATTATTATGACGTACAACATGTCAAGATGGGGGAGAATGACAAACAACAAGGAATTACATAGGCCAGATAAAGATTTTTTTTCCCCTGAACATTGTGGATTGCACTTATATTAACTCAGTGAGAGATGAACGAATACGTTTCAAGTTTAGATTGAGTGTTTCTGTAGCTGACTGTTGGTGTAAATGACAAAGGTTACTGATTCCGCAGTGTTGGTCCTATACCAGAGAAAGCACAAGCCCCATCCATATTCTGGTTGTTTAAGTAAAGGCATCTGATGAGCGTAGACTTCGTGTGGGATCATATATTTGGGAGTAGAGTCATGTATCAAGGTATATTGGGGGGGGGGGGAAGTGAACTGAATGATGTAATAATAACAGAATCTAAAAAAAAAAGATATTCTTTTTTTTTTTTCTAACTGGCAACCTATGTAGAAATGGAAAAAAAATTGATATGGAATCAAACTTTGAGTGAAATTAACCGCGAGGCAGAATTCTGCAACCGTTAAAGTTTAGTGACATCTTTCTTTGGAAAACTAAAATACAGCGAATTCGATAAAAATATCAACCGAGAAGAAATGAAAGTATGAATAAGCATCGCACCTACGGTTTTAGACAAAACTTTATTATCAAACTTTTCATTACGCAACTGGTAGCTAACATTCCACTGAACTTGAGCTGTATGACTTCGAAATTACTTTGCTTGAGCAAATATATCACCTAAATTTCGGTTGGGTGTTTTAAGTTGAATAAAAGAAAGGCTCCGTGACATGGCTAATAATCTATCAACCGAAATTTAGGTGGGGGCGCTGTGGCTTAGTGGATAAGACTCTCGACTCCCAGTCGGAGGACACGAGTTCGATTCCCGCCCAGTGCTTACGTCCTTGGACAAGATGTTTTTACCCACAATGTCATAATGGCAGGGCCCTCTGGTAGAGCAGTGGCAACACTGAGGAGGCTACCTTGGATAAATAAGACATTATCATTATTATTATTATTATTATTATTATTATTATTATTATTATCTTAGTCGTTAGTTAGCGTGATGTGCTTACAAAATGAACAATAGGCTTGTAACAGCACTAAGGTAAACATTGTAGCTCCAAAATGAATTGTTTTATATCTTAATTTGTGGTCATGGGAGAAAAAGAACAAAACAAAGCAAGCACTTCCATATATCCATCCAAACACACATGCAAAATCTTTAAATCAAGCATATAGTCCAAAATGTATACTCACATGTACGATGACATACGTGTATATGAAATCCTCGAACCATGAAAGAAAACGAGTATTTCTTTTGAAAACCAGCATCAGTACTGTAAAGAGCGCAATTCCGTGACAGACAACTCGAAGTTTGGCGCACATTTGAGATGTATGGTCGATCGACTTGCTTTTTTCTTATCGATTAGGGGAGACATGATGATTTTATGAACGCAGTTAATGGGTATATTTTGTATTGTGTATTGTACATACATATTGGTTTTGCTGACCCGTTATCAAAAATTTATTTTATAATTATTGCGGGGACGACTATATTTGTGAAGCAGTTACTGTGTATTATTTGTGAATAGTAGAATAATCCGAAATTGACACAATGACAGTCCTAAGAATTACTTTGTAATATTTTGTAATATGTTTGAAATGTCACGCAGCTAGCAACAACAACTGAATGTTCCATTGTAATCAAGGATGGATGATGGAATCGAAATAAAATATCGTTTGAAAAAAAAAATGGCGACATCGCACCAGAAGATGGAGTCCTTTTTCGATGCTCATCGTAAAACCACCCACTATCTAACAATAGGCGGCAAAGGAAACAGTTCTTAACAGTCAATATGAATATGCAAATTCCAAAGTGAGCATGTCATCCCGTCACAATGCCATATAGTTTGTACATAACATTTTGAAATTTTCAGTTTTCATTCAATAGCAATTATGCCTGAGGCTCAAATCCTGGTATATCTATTACCAATCACTTTTCTGAAGTTATTCAACCAGGAATGATATTTTGTTTTAGACTTCAATGACATAAACATTGAATTTTTGCCATTTTTTGATACAAGATCAATGAAAATTGTGAGGGTATGATATGGCTAGCTTATTCATTTGCATATTCATATCCACTGTACAAGATCTGTTTTGAAGAAATTAGGAAAACCTCAAAATGTCATAACTTTCTTATTTTTCAACCGAGTCAAATGTTTACCATTGAACTAGTAAGATTTTTTTTTTTTTTTTTTAAATCAGACCAACTTATATTTGGGGTGGATTTCCCCTTTAAAAAAAAAGAGCAAAAGAATACGTTAGCATAAATGAAATGACACTATCCATAAAACAGCCCAACCCCCCCCCCCCCCCAAAAAAAAAAAAATAATAATATAATAATAATAATGGAAACTCAAGACGACCAACAATAATATACGAAAGATTTTTTTTTTGTTGTTGTTGAAAAATACAAAGTCCATCAAGATCTCATTCTCCTAACCCACTGACATTGGTGACAGAAAAATCCAAAGTTTACTTTTCACAAGCGCGCTTGAATATCATAGGGGTTTTGTTTTTACTGCTTTTGATATCCATTCATGAACACATGAATTATGCGTGAAAAGTACCAGGATTTAAGCTGTATATCAACGTGTACGAAAATATTATGGGCTAATCATGACCACAATGACGCGATCTGTGGATTGCAGAGCATCAAGTGAAAAGGGTAGGGTCTATTCCTTATGTTCAGTATTGTTGTCTCGGCTATGTACATAGGTCTTCTCAGTAAAAGTTATTGGTTCTTCCTGGTTTCTTTCCGGCTTGTAACACCAAATGTCATTTATCAACAGATGATTTGGCTCCCCTTTCTATCTATCATTAGTGTTAATGACTACATTATAACTATACAATCGAAGTTATTGTATCTAATATCATCATTATCATACTAAATGATTACAAATAGACAATAATTGGATTATTATCTTTAGCGTTATCATTCTTGCTATGACAATCGTGCTATCTTTTAATTAAAAAACAGAAGAACATTAGAAAAGGAAGAAAAAGAAGGAGAAGAAGAAACGCTTCAATCTTGACACGTGATTAGGGGGTTCACACAATGTTTCAAAGAAATATAGGGTCATGTCTTTTGACAGTGAATGAAAAAACAAAACAAAACAAAACGAGACAATTAAATGTAGCAATCACGGTTCCTTCTATATACAATACAGAGCCGAAATACTCCCTTTTCAAATGCGTAAATGTAGGAAGTAATGCACAGTATCTAAGGTTCATAAATGCCTTCACTCGAGGAAACACACCGGATTCATACTTGAGGTATTTCAGGCAGCATTTGCGTAATTTCTGCTAATATTTGTGATTATTAGACAATTTAGGTGGCAGTATTGGTCTGTTCATTTTGATCATTTTTGTTTAAGGTGACATCCGAGGAAGGCTGACGACAAAGGGAAAGAGGATAAATGATATTGGGTATCTTGTCTGTAATAGGTTGTACAGACATTGCAACTCGGGCAATCAATGGATGCTTCCATTGTGCTACCTATCGTTTATGGTTGGTATTACCTATTCTCCGTGACTCTGCTCTTAACGCATCTAGGACCCCGTTTACAGTGCGGGGCTGGGCCGAGCCGCGGCCGAGCCCCGTAATTTTGTCCGTTTACACTGCCGGGCTCGGCCGCGCTTTTATTTCAAACCTTTCAATATTTTGTCGTAGTGGCGCTCTGCTTGTAAACAAACTAGTGTCTTTTACAGGGACACTAAAACAAACGCAATTTGGTATAGTCTGGTTTTCAGACCCTTTGCCAACTGGATTCCGTGGCGACAAAGTCGCCGTTTGGGCAAAGACCTTTGCCGAAGGAAAAATCCTTTGCAGGACAAAACCACCTTAAACTATACTATTTGTCGACGTTGAGGGGGTTAATATCCTGAATAGCGAAATAGTACGGGCAGAGGGTTTGGAAGCCAGACTAAAATTGGCCGCCCATTAGGCCCAGTTTGCGTTTACACTGAGAAAAGGCCGCGAGCCGCGGCCGAGACCACCTCCAGAGCGAGGCCAATGCGTTGGCCCCGCATTTGGCCTTTTGCACGTTTACACTGAAGCGGGGCTGGGCCGAGCCGCGGCCGAGCCTCAGCCGAGCCTCGCACTGTAAACGGGGTCTAGGTAAAGAAGACGTTGGAGGCCTTAGAAGAGAATGAAACCAGTCTTTAGGCACTTTGTAAGAACTCTTGCTGAGACTGGTTCTAGGGAATCTAGGACTGGATTTTTTGTAGCACAGAATGTTACGTGGCGTGAAAAATAAGTCTAACAGCAATATCTATCGATCTGCCAGATTCCCGCCCCATTGCACTTCATCTCTTTATGGCAAATTCTGTCCATCATACACGAATATCTTTTTATTCAGAGAATATCTGCAACAAAAGACGACGACATTCTCTCCCACACAGTTCAGGTCCGACCCGTTTAATTCGAGACAGCCTGATCCCTGTTACACATTTTATGGGGGAAACCCGTCACTTTGAATAATTATATGAAGAGCTTTGTGAAGGGACATAATATTCCTCCGTCAGTCACGTAAATTGCCTACAAAGTTGTGTTAAGTAGTTGATCCGTTTCCTGTTTGAGTAAATACTAATTTTTCCAAAAGAGTCTGCAGAATATAGACAGCCAAGTTGTTTCTTTACCATGCTGAGTGCTGTACATACAGCATGTTGTGGTCTAATCTACTAGTATTAATACCAGTCTGCGGTCTGACACAGATTGAATTAGGAGTATAGGCTACTGAACATGGAAGTGCTATACAAGTATTAAGCAAATATTCTTACCCAACAATAACTGCAGAGGGCCGAAAGATGCGATATTGTCTGGCATACACACGTTATCATAATGCATTTCAATTAATTACTCCTATAGCATTACTCATATTTTTGTTTGGATGAGAAGGTTGATGATTTTTCAGAATGATTTTATTTAAAAATTATTATTATTATTATATTCTTTATTCGCTTCTTACAAGGCACATATAGTATATACAATAAAATATTCCAAAAACATGCAAATACAATGTATAGACATGGATACAGAAATGAAGAAAAAAAAATAAACAGACACACACATAAGTCTAAAAATGCCCTCAGGGAGATCCAACAGAAGAGAAATGAAATCAAACTAAACCATAAAAAGCGCAAAGAAGGAGATAGATTGAATTTCAATGACTGTAGCTCACACATGACAGTTTGCGCTTTAGGAATCACATCTGATTAACACAAATCTAATGTATCATTTCCAACGAGATAATGTATCACGAAAGCTATTGAGGTATTTGTATTAATTTATTCATTTTTTTGTTTGGACAAAGCTATATGGATTCAACTACAAGGCCGATGGCTGTAATTCCCTTAGACGGACAAAAAGCAAAGACGAGAAAATGCATTGCCTACAAAGGCCTAAGGGTACGCTAGGGTACATGTATGGTATTGGTTGAGGTGAGTATTCAGCATTTAACTTTTTTGCAAGAAACATAGAAACCATTTTATGAAATTTTAAAGAGCCTCCAATTCAAAATTCATTTGATGAAAATCCTTTTTGGAATGGCTGAGATATCCAAAAATAAAGTAACAAAAGCAATCTTTATAAAAGGTGGGTCCCACCTTTCATTAGGACTGCTCTGTTTTGGGTGCCTCAGCCATTTCAACACCAATTTTCATCAAATTAACTATGAATTCATCTTAGGATTATAGTCATGTTCTTATACATTTCATAAGAGGTTTCTCATTATCTAAAAAAAAAAAAAATCATCAAAAGCATTAAAACACTTGAAGCTATTTCTCACAGAAACTATATCACCCTTTAAAGGAATTGTACAGTTTTGATTGAGACCTGATTTTAGGTCTCAAATATTTTTTGGTGAGATAATGAGAAACCTCAAAGGATTTTCATAGTTGTGTAAACTTCATTTTTTTTCTCATGTTATACACTGTGTTGCCATGGCAACAGCGTTTTTATTGACAATCGCAGAAATTGCCGATGTATGTATTTTTCTAAGATTCTGAGCATTCGACATGAGATATGATATACAGCTGCATGTGAATATCAGTGGGCAGTATATACTTATTTAATGTTGAGTAATATATTGTTATGGTAATAACTTTGTTATTAGTAAGAAGATGGTTGCTGGTTGTGTTCATTTTTTCCGTTTTTGGTGGGGGTATTCATCAACTTTCAGTGACAGTTTTATTTTTTGATGAAATTTGTGGTTAATTGTTTGGTTATAATAGACAAGTAGGCCCACCATGGTATTATTGCCTGTTTGATTAGTAAGCGTGTAATTGTCAGTGTATAGTTATTGTATGACTGTATGTAGGGGACTCGGTGGAAGAACTGTACTTGTCCACATACAGTGTGTTGTATTTGATGTATGTGTCTTTGCTTTGTCTACTGTAATGTTTGTTTGTGCAGGGCCCCCAGTAAGAACAGTACCTGCCTACTGATGGGGCTACCCTGTTGAAAGAAGACTGAATAGATAAGTAAATATATGAATAAAAACCTCTTATGAAATATGAAAGGCCATGTAATTCTATGAGGAATTCGGGTGCTGTTCGTTATTCCGAAGGTTCGCTATTCCGAAGGTTCGTTATTCCGAAGGGTCGTTAATCCGAAACACGCGAATTCCCTATACCTGCAGGTTCGTAAATCCGAAAATGAAAAAGGGTTCGTTAATCCGAAAATTTGTGGCGTTATGACGAAGGTTCGTTATTCCGAAGATTGGTTGATCCGAAAATGAAATTCGGAACAATGAACCTTCGGAATAACGAATCTTAGGAATAAAGAGCCTTCGGAATAACGAGCTTTCGGAATAACGAGCTGTAACTGAGGAATTCAACATTTATTTGATAAAAATTGGTTTTGAAATGGCAGAGATATCCAAAAATCCCAATTTTTCTCTCTCTTCTTTCTTTCTATAAAACAACAACATATCCCCAAAAGAGTGATTCTTATGAATTGTGGAACCCACACCTCGTTGCGATCGCTTTGTTTTACTTTGTTTTTGGACGTGTCAGTCATTCCAAACCGGATTTTCATCAAATAAACTTTGAATTCCTTTTAAAATGGTATGCTCTGTTTTATATCACAAGTGTTTTCTTGGTATCTCGCAAAAAGTTAAAAGCCAAATTTTCATCTCCACTAATACCTGTATCATCCCTTTAATGAATACTTCCATAGTGCTATCTTATTTTTCAATGATGGTTGTCATTCTTCTTGAGAAGGCACTTTCACTCAGTCACTATGCTCTTGACGTACCATTTTTTAAGATAACGATGTTGGAGAAGCCTCCCAAGAAAGAGAAACTAGTCTTCGCGGACATATTGTAAGAAAAAAATATTACTCCAGTTCCTTTCGAGTTGAAAGTAGGTTCGGTGTCCATTATGGGATTTTTCAAAGAACGGACGGAAAAAAAAAAAACTCCTTGGTCATGTTGATGTTACATAGCATTTCAACAGACACACATTAATTTCTGTTGATTTGCCAGATCTCCACCTCCCCCGTCGCCCCCCCCCCCCCAACATTGTTCTTGGTGAGGTGTGGCTTTTACCTAACGGCTTCTATCTATGTTGTACATGAATATATCTCCATTCAACAAACATTCTTGGGTATACGCCTTCACAATCAGGTTGCAACAAAAGGCGGCACTATGATGACCTCTCCCAGAGCACTGCAGGTTAAACTCATTGTCTATGAGAAAACATGATTCCCTGTTAGTTCGATTGAGAAACCCGTCACACTGGATATTAAGGAGGGGACTATCAAGTGAAACATTCCTCAATTATACGCGTAAACTACCAGCCAAGTTGTGACTACTTTGCGTGGATCCCCTCTCCAGCTTGATTAATTTTTGATATTCATTCAAAAGGATTCTCAGAGTCAAATAACGTCCGATTTATGTTCCTTATGCTATGCTTAATGGTGTACATACAGCAGGTCCTGGTCTCTCCTAATGTGTTTATAACAGTTTGGACACAGGTCTAAATCAGGAATATCAAGCCCAGCAGTAAAGCTGCGCATGGTAAGCATAAGAATTCCACAGCATGTATATACTAAGACGTATGTTAAGGATCCCATCGCATTAATCCTCCCTCATTTGTCTCAAAGATATATGTTATGATCATTGATGACACCTAGCGGTATTTTGTGTTGTTTGATGAAAAAGCTTTCACTGGACGACTCTACTGTGTATTTTTAAGGCAAAGCAATTGCTTAGAATCTTGGTATCTTTTTAAAGATATATTCTGGCTCCCTTTTGTTTACTGTTAAGGTACGCTCTGATGCTATGTTATGCTACACCTCCCTGATATAGTTGTCCTTACTGTGTCAGTTCCTGTGACTTCTAAATGCTTCTATTAAACCCCTTCCGATGTTATCGGGGATATACCAATCAGTAAACGGTGTAAAATATCGATGTCTATACTGATCTCCTTCAAGGGTCTATATAAGTCAAAGTTTATTACTGTTCACGTGGAATTCTATATCATATTCGAGTCTATTTTACATAATCCAGTGATAACAAAGCGTGAAATTAGAACAAAAACACAATGAAATGTATAAAAATCTTAAAGAAAACTGTAAATTGATTGAATTAGTATACCGCTGTATTTCGATATGGAGTTGCGACTAGTGTCACTGGTTTATGAAAACATATCATAGGAAACTTTGCAGTTTCAAAATTTGATATGATACGACTTATCATACGACTTCAATGACACTTTTACGATTCCTTTTGTCTTAATTTGTTCCATTCAAGCCATCAAAGCACCACACTTTCACTTTGAAATCCAAGGGGAAAAAAACCCTCGAATATGCCCCCTTTTTAAACTGAATTACACATGCTTTACCCCAACCTCTCAGGAAAATGTGTTCTCAGCACACCCTTAATCCGCACAAAAGTCAGGATCGATGAGTTCCATCGATGGAAGGTTTTATCAGTCGTCACCTAGAATAAACTGGCAAATCAGGATGAATAACATTTGAAATTTCCTGTCTAAACTTGCAGTCTATTCTAATCACAAGTTCTCCAAAAGCAGCAAAAAAGGAATTTATGGCTCCTCTACTATAGTGTAATTGGGTACTACATAATGCTTCACGGCTTTTTCCATTGCATAACGGAAAAAAGGTCTTGTTTTTCCTTGGGAAAAAAAAACAAACGTTGAGTCCCGTTACCTTTGAATGCCATTTTCGTTTTGTTATGCTCGAATTTGATGTAATAGAATACTATATGCTTAAATGCTTTTTGTTACTGTTCCTTGTCTCCAGACGAACGGCATGGCAACGTTTCATCAAATCATCACTCAGAATCTGGAGTGTCCAGTCTGTATGACACTTTTCAACCAACCCAAATCACTGACATGTTCTCACACCTTCTGTAAAGACTGCCTGAAGCGAATCTTCAAAACTCAACGTGATCAACAAACTATAGCATGCCCTGTGTGCAGGAAAAGAACGCCCGTACCCAGTGGAGATGTAGCTAACTTACCAACAAATGTACCGCTGAGCTCTCTGGTGGCCGAAATGAAAATTAAGAGTCCACCTTGCACAATTTGTGAGGTAGACGAAAAGCTGCCAGCTGTGTCCTATTGTCAGGACTGTGGGACAAATATGTGTGAACCGTGTGCTAAACAACATTCGGGTTGGAAACCGTTCTCAAACCATGCAGTGCTGCCCGTAAAGGAGGTGATATCACGGAAAATTCCGCCGAATAGGCGACAAATGTGTAAGAAACATCCCGGAGAATTTAAAGATTACTTCTGTCCTGGATGTCAAGCATATATCTGCTTTCGATGCGGGGTTTTGGAACAATCGCAAAAGGGGCATGAAATGGTCGAGGCACCTACCCATGAGGAGAAAGTAAGGAACAATATCAAGGACTTGAAGGAAAGAGCAAAAGTAAAGAAAACAACAGTTGGAAAACACATCGAATTGATAGATTCAGAACGCAAGAAAATTAAGGATTTGATGAGAAACCTTTACGATGACATTGACAAGACATATGGGGAATGCATGCATATATTGTCAGAGAGAAAAAAGGCGCTGAAAAGTCAAGTCGAAAGTTGGTCTGAAAATTTTGAACAAGAATTAAAAGTCCGACGAGAAGAGAGTGGCGAAGCAATCAGTCACATAAACACTGTGGAAGAGCTTGTAAGTAACGGTATGAAGGTAGGCCTACCATTAGAGAAAGACGCCTTCTTAGTACACAACATGATGTGTGAGAACTTGGAGAGCATTCTGGGTCGAGATGATCCTGACGACCAGTCACTGAGAGGTGTGGCAGAACGAGCTCAGAAGATTTCATTCCGTAAACTCGTGAAGGAAGAAGAACTTTTTCTTGGAGAGTTCGAATTATATCAGGAGGATCCGAAAGAAGACGAAGAGGCCACTTCACCTGGTGCCCGGAAGTCATGGCAATTACGTTTCAGGCCACTATGGACGAAGTGAGATGGACGTGAGACAACGGGGACTTGATGGGCAAATGTAACAGGGTGTGATTACCCTGTCAGGATTTGAAACTGTCACCCCAAAAAATGAATAAATAAATAAAAAATAAAACAATTGAAAAAATGCCCCAGCTGTCACAGTGCTGATGAGAAGGCAAGTAGGTCCTATGATAAAACTTGACCACCGCATGGTTAACAGCGCGTAATAGGCAGTAACAAAACTTGGACGCTGTCTGTAGTTTGACGTGACGAAAAATATATGTGTAGTCTATAGCTTGACAAGACACGGTGAAGACGGCGTCTAGTAGCTATGTTCACTTGAGCAAGAATAAAGGGAAGAAATACCTTGATGGAGAACTGTATGTATACCTACCCAGCTGTTTGTCGAGATGATTCGATCGTAGTAGCCTGGATGAATATTTATGTGAAGGGTCTTTTGCAGTGTTTTTAGTATCAATTGATACACAGAGTATTTGGAGCACAGAATTTTGATATGCGAACTCGACCCAAACTTTGGAATAACTAAAATGATTTAAAAGAGTCTTCTAAATCCATTATTTTCGTATACAAACTGAAGAAACACTTGCTCTTGAAATGCAACATTAGATGAAAATGCATGTGAAATTGTACTTGTGTTTTCACTAGTCCTGACAATGGATCGGCTTGTTCCAGTTTACAGACCTGTCTACTTTCTTTTTTTTTTCTCTGCCCCTTCTTTTCTGTTCTTCGTTGTTGTGTATTGTCACTGTGTTCTCTTTCTTATGTCGCATCTTTTATGCAGTTTTGCATGTGTGTGTGTGTGTGTGTGTGTGTGTGTGTAATTACGTGTGTATATGTGTATACATATGGGCATCATTGTTTTGTTGTTGTTCTCACGGTATTTCTGGGTACGCACCGTTCAATAGATATAGTGTCTATACTATAATAGTAACACAAAGGTTTATTTCATCTGTACGTTATAATGTTTACTTTTTACACTTTTTGCCAACTATATCATTACCTGCATTACATTAACGGTTATTAATTCTAGCTGTACATACAGGGACATAATGGATTCTGGATGATACGCGACTTACATAAAATATCATTACGTATTGCGATATCCTCGTTTTACAGCGGACAACTTTTTTTTTCCATCGTTATACAGGTGTACATGCTTTTCTGTCAGCCTTTCTAAGTGTATATGTATTGCTGTTTTTTATTATACTACTAAATTGCAAATGTATTCAATGATATAATTCACGATCCATATTGTATCATGTATTTCTTACGAATTGGTATAAACATAATAATGATGAAAGAAAGATATTATTTAGAGGGGTTAAGGTTCAGGTGCGAGGGAGACAAAGTGAAGAAACTGGCACCTGAATAATAATGATTTTTGTAAAGTGTATGCTTTGTATTTTGTTTCACTCTTTTGTAGAAAAGGAATGAATGACAATTTGATTTAAATAAAAGATAGTGTTATTACATGTTATTCTTTTAATGTACCATGAAAAGCCTAATAAGTATTTTGTTGTATTTTGTTTCACTCTTTTGTAAAAAAGGAATGAATGACAATTTGATTTGAATAAAAGATAGTGTTATTACATGTTATTCTTTTAATGTACCATGAAAAGCCTAATAAGTAAGAATTTGTTTGACCAAGATTGCAGCATGTAAAATATAGATTACTAACACGTGATCTGGAAAAAAAAACAATAACGTAAAGTAGAAAAATTTATTCCCTCTAATCTTTGATTGGATTGACCATTTCTGAAATGGTAGTTCAAAATTCTGAGTGCTAACTTAACATTTTGAGTGCTAAAGTTAACATTTATAAACAAGTGTTAAACAAAATTTCTGAATGAGCAGGTTACTATAACGACAAAGACAGGAATACAGTGTAGCATCGCTAACTGGTCAATTGTCCTCACAAATAGAAATTAAATGAACGAAAATGAAGCACTTGGCTTATTTAGCTAGCTTCTCGATCTGATTTAGGAACTGTAATTTCGGTGATGCTCTTCGATTTTTTCAGATTTTTTCTCAAATAATTACTTTCAAAATGTTAAAGAATATCGAGTGTATATGCTACGCTCGGGGACAAAGATAGAAAAATAAATACAGTAAGTATCGTTGCAAAAGCATGTGATTGAAATACGTAATGTTTTTGATATACATGAGCACAAAAAGTTTATTACCGTTGTGTATCGTAAACCTTATGACATAATACCCATTCTGTGTATGTCCAATACTACATTCCACACATAGAATGTGGACTATACATCAGAGTTTGGCCAATTAACCATACTCGTCATTCTATAATATGTGAATGTATCACGTAATTGAAAATCGCTGTCGTCGGAAAAACCATTGTAATGACACAATAAAGAAGAGAGTATTTCGGACCATGAGTTAGCAAAACTGCTTATTCAGAATCAGGAGTATTTCACAATACTCATCAAAAAGGTTAATTTCATTGCTAAACTCTAACCAATACATTGTTGTTAAGCTTCATCTATGCTTATTGATTGTAAGTTCTGTTGTGTCGTATACATGTAAAAATGAGCAACGATCCTGTAAGTTTTCGCGTATCTACACTGCAATTTGCTTTTTAAACTGCTTTGTAATGCTTTGTCACGCTGTGTCATATTGTCACTGCATTAATTAATCTTTTTTTTGGTCAATGTTATGAGGTATATCGCTTTGTTGTATTAAAGTTTGTTGGTGTCTGTTGAAGTAAGGACGTTGTGGGGAATATGAAGTTCTCATTGAAGTTAAAATCCTCCGTCAAGTTGTATTCGTTGAAACTGATGAGCAAAAATCCCTTCATCAACGCAAATAAAAACACAGCATAAGCTTAAAGGGATCGTATAATTTTGGTTGAGACCTAATTTCAGGTTTCTAACATTTTTTTGGTGAGATAATGAGAAACCTCTTATCAAATAAGGGTGCACACCAAAGAGGTCATGCTCTGTTCTGCTCTGCAAATGTGCGCTATTTTGTCCATGTTATTACTGGAGCTGGTCCATCATATTGCCATATTTGGATCGTTATAACCTCAGGAACCTTCTGGACATGTTTTATCACTCTTGGATCCACGAAACTTGAGTTTTTTGTGATCATCATTTTTGGGATTGTCCTGCAGTATTTAATAGCTACCAGTGCTCTGCATTGCATACAGTATGGGTCGTCCAAAACAAGGGAAGAATCCAGGCAAATTCCTCACTCCACAGCGTGCTCGCACTCCATCACATATCAACGTGGCCAAGGAGAATGTTATCGCCCACGGGGGAATAGACAATGCAGTCAAAAAAGTGAGGGGCATGGAGGATAAAGCAGGGCCCAACCCAGAGGGGAATGGGGTGTTCATTAACTTGGACGGTATACTAGACCAGCTGGAGGGTGTCAGCCAGATGGGGGCGAGAGCTGCCCAGGGTGACATGTCCACAATTGTTGCTACCGCTGTCCAAGCAGCGGTTAAAGCTGCAGTACCTGCTATTGTGCAGGCTGTAAAAGATGCCTGCATGGCGAGTGTGACGGAGATCGTAAACCCATACCTCCTTCGTACGCAATTCAAACAAGACGAGATCCAGCAGGAGATGAGGAGGGAAAACCTGCGGGTGAACGGCCTCCCTGAGAATGAGGAGGAGACAGGTGAGGCTCTCATCCAAAAAGTATGCAACATAGCCAAAGAAGTTGGTGTCGACATCAAACCCGATGACATCTCCATGTGCAATCGGGTTGGAAAACAGAGAACGGACGGCAAACCTCGACAGGCCATCGTCAGGTTTGTGGCTAGGAGGAGAAGGGATGAGCTGTATGATGCACGGTTCAAGTTAAAGGGGAGAGACCAGTACAAAGGTCTGTTCATCAACGAGGACCTCACCCCGATGCGGTTAGCTGTGCTTGCCAGGGCCAAGGATTCACAGAGTGTGATGAAAACGAAAACCAAATCAGGGAACATCATCTGCAAACTGCATAATGGTGAACAAAAGATCTTACGCAACCCTGATGACTTGTTTGACATTGGAATCGACGATGTTGATTACGGTGATTTCAAACTTCATGTTCTTGCTTAAGAAAGCACATTAACATTGTATTATTCTAAGAGTACACATAATATGTTAACATGGCCGATAACCCTCCCATTGACCACGAAAGTAATCTCAATGTTAAATCATACCGTCTAACTCCTAGTAATTTCGATAATGTTTTACAGGGACATATGGCAAAATCTTTTTCAGTAACACATGTTAACATTCGTTCTTTAAATAAAAATGTCGATGAGCTAAAAAACTTGTATGAATGTAGTTTAAGTTCAAATTTTGATATCATTGGTTTATCGGAAGTGTGGAATGTGAGTAACACATCTTTACTGGGAATAAAGGGCTATAATCTTGAGACTGAATGCCGCCACGGAAATGTTAGGGGTGGAGGTGTAGGGGCTTACATTCACTCATCATTAAAATATAAACGACTTGGTTTCACTGCAATAGCACATGCAGAATCCCTGTGGCTTGAGCTTTTATGTGATAAAAAGAAGGTCATTGTTGGTGTTGTTTATCGTAAACCCAATACCAACATTACAGAATTTCAAGAATCTTTCTTGAATGTATTGCATTCTTTAAAATTGGATAGACGTAATTGTTTGATTATGGGTGATTTTAACATCGATCTTATTGATATTGGAAAAGATTCAGAAAACTTTCTAACTGTCATGCATTGTATTGGATTGTCTCAAGTGATCTCATTTCCAACTAGATTAACCCGAAATTCTGCTTCCTTGATTGATCATTTGTATACAAATATGGACATGTTTAATATACATGCAGGTATTATCGAGGCTGATGTTTCAGACCATCTTCCAATCTTTACTGTCTTTGAAAGTATGTTTTATTTTAAAAGTATCGTCCCAACTTTTGGGAAAGTTGTACGATCGTATAAACATTATGATGTCGATTTATATTGTTTAGACTTAGCCAATGCTAGGTGGGATTGTGTGTATAAGTGTAAAGATGTGAATGATGCATATTCTGTATTTTATGGTATATTTCGGGAAATATGTGATAAACATGCTCCATTAAGAAAGAACAATAGTACTAGTCATTCAAAATGTTACCCTAAAAATCCATGGGTAACAAAGGCGATTTTAAAATCAATTAAAAAGAAATACAAATTGTATAAAAAGTATAGGTCATCAAATTTTGATCTAAAATATGAAAGGGAGTACAAGGTATATCGAAATATTCTAACTACTGTTTTGAAAAATGCCAAACGGGTTTATTATAGTAGTATGTTTAATGATAATAAGCAAGATTCGGGTAAAACATGGAAAATAGTCAATGAGTTGTTAAATCCTGGTAAAGAACATACTGCAAGTTTAGAAATTGAAGAGTTGGAGGTTAATAAAGTTGATGAAGTTAAATCTGTTTTTTCTGCAAAAGAAATAGCAGAAGAGCTTAATGACTATTTTGTTACTGTAGGACCAAAGTTGGCCACTAAGATTCCTGAAACACAAATTAATCTAAAAGAATTCTTGGGGGAAAAGAATAATAAATCGTTATTTTGGAGGCCAGTTACAGAGAAAGAAGTGTTCGATATTTTATTCGCATTAGACTCTAAGAAATCACATGGATATGATAATTTACCAGTAAGATTATTAAAGGATGCAGCAAGTTTTCTTTGTAAGCCATTGCTTTACATTTTTAATTTGTCCTTAGAAACTGGAATTTATCCTCAAGCCTTAAAGATAGCCAAAGTAACACCAATATATAAAAAAGGACCAAAATCGGACCCTGGAAATTACCGACCTATCTCCGTTCTGCCAATAATTGGAAAGGTTTTAGAGAAAATTGTAAATGATAGACTGGTTGATTTTTTTGAGTCCGATGATATCTTTTATAAACACCAATATGGCTTTCGTAAAAGATACAGTACGAAATTGTCTTTAATTGATCTTGTAAATACACTAATGACATCACTTGATGAAGGAAAAGTAACACTTGGTATCTTTATAGATTTTAAAAAGGCTTTTGATACGATAAATCATGATATTCTTCTATGTAAACTGGCTCATTATGGTGTTCGTGGAATTCCACATCAATGGTTTGCTGATTATCTGTCCAACAGATCTCAGCTGCTATCTTATAGAGGAATGGTCTCGACACCGAAGACTATAACTTGTGGTGTCCCGCAAGGGTCAGTTTTGGGGCCAACACTCTTTTTGATATTTATAAATGATTTGCCACGCTCTTGCTCTTTCTTTAAATTCAGATTGTTTGCCGACGATTCAAATATTTTTCATACTTATGCTGCTCGCCAAAAAGAAATAGATGTGAATGAAGTAAATGAAAACCTACACAAAGTTCAAACATGGTGTAATGCCAATAAGATTACAATCAATTTAAAGAAAACAAATTATATGGTAATCAGAAGAAAACGCCAGTTAGTTTCGATGAGGGGTGCAATAAAACTATCTGACACAGACATTGATGAAGTGAGTGTTGCATCCTTTATCGGAACTCAGATTGATTGTCATCTCACTTGGAAACCTCACATTCAATTGGTAAATAAATGTGTTCGAAGGAAAGTAGGTGTATTGTATAAATTAAGACAGTATGTTCCGCAGCGCATTCTTGTGCTTTTGTATAAATCTTTTATACAACCACACATATTATATGGTATTGAAGTATGGGGCAGTACTTATAAATCTCACTTAAATTGTATACATATTTCTCAAAAAATGGCTCTGAGAGCTATAACATTTTCGACTTTACGAACACATTCAGAACCATTGTTCCAACGATTCAAACTTCTAGATGTTGTTAGGTTACATAAGTTCTCAGTTTTAACATTTATGTACGATCTCTGCAATGGAACTATTCCGCACCCTCTGTATGACTATTGCCAAATTGTGCATCATACTTACAGGACAAGAACAAATGAAAAAAGAATGTTGTACTTACCAAAATTTAGAACCACACAGGGACAATTTTCAATTTCTTACTTAGGACCAAAACTTTGGAACACATTGCCACGAGAAATGCGTGAACAAAGCAAAAGATCTACATTTCGTAAATGCCTTGCAGATTTCCTTCTCTAATAAATATTGTATCAAGTATAATTAGTTTTCTATGTTAGAAAATATATGATGTACGTTGTATTTAAATATTAACAGCCATTTCAACCAACCATGTAATAATTTTTCGTTTGTGTTTAGCTTTTAGTATGAAGATCAAGGTGACCAATCTCGACTAGCACGTGTGCTAACTTTTGGTTTCCTTGTTAACAACAACTTTGTAGAATTACGCTATTTATGTATCGCATTTAAATCTCAAATGTCTTCATTTAATCATGTTATTGTAAAGGAGTAATAGATAAGTATTTTTTTTTCATATATGTATGTAAATACAATTGTATAATGATTGAAAATGTACATGTTCAAATGTTGTTGCTAATAAAACTTCAAACTTCAACTTCAAACTTCAATTCCATGAGGAATTCAACGTGTATTTGATGAAAATTGGTTTTGAAATGGCTGAGATATCCAAAACAGAGAGATTCTAATAAAGTGTGGGACCCACACTTTATTACGATCGCTTTGTTTTAGTTTGTTTTGGGATGTTTCAGTTATTCCAAACCCGATTTTCATCAAATAGACATTAAATTCCTCTTAAAATGGTATGCTCTGTACTATTTCAAAAGTGTTTTCTTGGTATCTTGCAGAAAGTTAAAAGCCCAATTTTCATTTCCACCAATACTGTACCATCCCTTTAAAGTGATCACAATCAGCACTGGTATGGGGCGGAAGCTCGAGAAGTCGAGTGGAAATAATTATTAGGACGTCTGTCTAGCAATCAGGAATCCCACCCGAGTGAAGTTTATGTGCTCATCATATTTTCCCTAGCTATTATACAAAACACTGAAAAATCGGTTTATATTTACGTCGATGAAGGACAAGTTTCAAATTAATTGATATATTGAAGCAAAGCTTGCCTTTTCCTTTTTGTGGTCTTGTGAGTAAGAGCAAGAAGTTTAAATAACAAACAAACAAAGAAAGAATATGAAGGAGTGATGATACCGTTACCCATTCCGGAAACTGATATACCTTTTTCTACGTATTTAAGTCATCGCAATAATCAATCTTTGTTTTTTATGCCTGTATTAGAATCCGAAATTGTTGACATTGTAAACAATCTTAAAGCCAAAAAAAGTACTGGTTATGATGGAATTTCTAATTATCTTCTGAAATATGTTATACATGAGATTGTTGTACCTCTTGCCCATATATTTAATTTGTCATTGCTGAACGGTATAGTGCCTACTAGGATGAAAATCACTAAAGTTATCCCGATATATAAAAAGGGCCGAGAGGACGAACTGGGAAATTATCGACCAATATCGTTATTAACCTCTTTTTCTAAATTACTTGAAAAGATTGTGTACACACGTGTATTCCGATTCTTAAATGATTGTAATGTAATGGATGAAAATCAATTTGGATTTCGTAAAAAGCATTCCACAATTCATGCTATTTTACTCATGATAGAGAAAATTATCAAAGCGATCGATGCCAAGTGTCATACAGTAGGTATCTTTCTTGACTACTCCAAGGCCTTTGACACAATCAACCATGAAATATTATTATACAAATTACAACACTATGGGATTCGTGGGAGGGCCTTGGAGTGGTTTAGAGGTTACCTTACTGGAAGAACTCAATTTGTTAGTTTGAATGGCCATGTGTCCAGTTCACAGCCTATAACTTGTGGGGTACCGCAAGGATCCCTTTTAGGTCCTTTATTGTTTATTCTTTATATGAATGACTTTCGCAGTTCGTCCTCTCTGCTCTATTTTCTACTTTTTGCCGATGACACCAGTATTTTTTATTCAAATCGAATATCATTTTAATATCGGGTCATTTATGTATCAATTAAACTCAGGTGATCTCCCTGATGTGTTTTCTTCGATGTTTGTCAAAAATACTGAAGTTCATTCTTACCCTACTAGACAAAAAGATTGTTTTCATCTTTTTCCTGTACGAACCGTATCTGCTTTAAAAACAATAACCACTACAGGACCTAAATTTTGAAATGAGTTGGATAGAGAAATAATCCAATCTCAGTCTCTTTATTCATTTAAACATAAACTTAAACTAGTTTTTCTGAATTCATATCCATAGCTATTCTTCAATCCTCCTCGATATTCTCTGTTTATACTTCACATTACTGACATTATCGATTATGTAACATGTGCCTCGCTCGTGATTTCTGTATTATCTCCTGAACTTCCTTTGTACACATTTGGTGTCTCTGCTATTGTACACTGCATCTGACTTGTACCTCGCTCGGGTGATCACGCAACACTCAAGAAGTCTGTGCCGCGGACATTGTTTTCATTGTTTTCTTTTTACTTTTTGGCGTTTATACTTCTCCAATTCAGAAATTGTCATTCCTTTAATTACATACCCAAGTAAGAAATAATCTCACATCCGCATCTGGGAATCTACACCCTACAAGCAATGCTTCTATGTAGATTCCTCATATTTCACATGTTTTATTGTCTTATAAGCTGTACGTGACAATTCATCCTGGCTTTTGTATTGTGATGTTTATGTTTTATGTATTTGTTGAACTGTGGAATATGGAACAATAAAAAACAAAACAAACAAACAAAACCCATCCTACAACGTCACCTGACGGTCTGGTCATTTGACGAGCTGCCTCTTGATTTAACCCTTGCGTTGAAGTGACGTCATGGACATGTATCAAGTACGCTTGAAAGTAAATTCCTTACACACTATAATCAAAGTTTGAAAGTAGGTAGAGCATTAACTAGGCTTTGAGACTTTTGCTGATCAGTCGACTAAATGCAAGGTCGGGACAAACAATCTTCGAATATCAAACTATTCTAAACTCAGCCCCAAACGAAATATCTCGTAGATTAAAACATATGCAGAATTAATTTTTGTTCTTATTTGTCGATGACTGTTATACTTGAGCATACAAATCGTCATGTTTTGTTAATATACCATTCCCATCTTGATTAAGTATTATTGCATAAGCGTTTGGTTTTTGCCTGGCTTATGTAGGCCCATGTATTATGTACATGATATATACACCAATGAACAGCGTAGCATTCATGAATGTGTTGAACTATATGAAGTAGCTGTGTATCAAAATATTGTATCTTGTTCTGGTAACTTCAAAGTTATGATTTTAAACGCTCAAGAATAGAATCACATTCTATTCCTTATTTACCAGCATAATAAGCTTTAGTTACTATGCTCGCTTTCATTATGATGTAGGCATAACAATTATGACAAATCAAACTCTATCTTCGATTGCAAGAAGAAATTGTTGTTTTCCATTCAATGTTCTTAACACTTAAAAATAGATTGAAGGATTTCTGTAAAAGCTGTTGTCTTTAGAAACAGATACACACACATACCTTTCCTATAAATCTGTCCACAAAAGTAGATCAATGTCTGCGTTTTCATTTCTATCATGTCTATCTGAAAGTTATTCTACAGAGAGAATGTTTGCACATGTGACAAGTCTGTGTTCTGTTTGAGTCCTTTTTTTGCGTGTGCGTGTGTTTGTGTATGTGTGTGTGAGTCGTGGTCAAGGTACACCGAAGATTCATAATTACCTGGTAAATAATTGTTTTAGGCATATATTGTTAGAGGCTTTGACCTTACATCTACAAATCATGCAATCAGCCAAATAGTAACAGCACATAATAAAATAAGAGAGTACGCAGGATCATTCTTTCTCTTCGAATCCTTCCTTCTCAATGAAAACAGCTTATAGCCAAATCGTAAAAAAGAAGAAATTAAAATAAGAGTCACACGTGTAACATACATATGACTTTAAATACGTGTATGTGTCTGTGAAACGAAAAGTGTTTATACAGATGTCTGAAAATTATTTACACCCATGTTATTTTTTGTCGTCAATTCTCATAAAAATCATATATTTACATCAAATCTATAGCATAAATTGCCTATTAAATTGTTATTTTTTTTAGTTTATCTCTTAATTATTACCATTATTGTCATTATTATTATTATTATTATCTGGCAATTCGACATAAGATATAAGTGGACATAGAATACAAACAGAAAATAATATTACATCAAATAAAGGTTGTGATGATTCTAGATAGATGCATGCCGCTGGTTGTCAGTGGAGGAAAGGGCATACTTAATCACCAAGGCTCGAGTCCTTCCTCCGCGACCAGTGCATACACCCAGAATCAGCTATATTAATGAAACACAATCAGACGATTACAAACATTATCAAATAATACATTATTACACAAAAGTACGCACTAAATTAAAAAACAAATATAACTAAAATATCACTGAATATGACCGATGCCCCACCCTGACCTGATGGCGTTACCTTATTCAACAAAACCGGTGATTTGATATGTTTTTTGGAAAAAAGAAGAAGAAATGTCTTACAAGTAAGACGGCAACACATTGCCCAACAATGATCAAAGATATGTTCGGCTCATTTAAAATTGATCACCCTTGCCAAAATCTCAATTTAGAAATCCAACCAATGGAGTGAACAAAATACTGATAATATGCAATTGCATGAAAAAGAAATGTAAGGAGATCTGTTATTAAAGACTTTCCAGACTTTACCCCAACTCGGATATTAGTCGTCAATATTGATTGAACGTCATTTGTAACAACAACATGATGCACTAAATCTAAGTACGTTCCCAGCGAGAACTCTTATATGAAAAAAAAAAAATCAAATAATTGAGGACAACCAAAAAAGATTTAAATCTCAATTAACCATTGAATTGAAACTATTGAATTGAATATTAACATTGTTATGCAATTGAAGTAAACCCAAATTTACTTTAATTGGTAGATGGCACCTAACTACATTTAGTACATACTAAAAACACTTACCAGAAAAAAAAGCATTGAAAATGTACAAGTGCATTAATTTTGCAGTGAACTGTATAGTGATAGTCTTTATCTAATTTTTGAAAAAAAAATGACGTGACTGTTATCATACAATAATCAAATGGTCAAATTATATCAATGATAAAGATTATTGCTATAGAGTTGGGATAGGTCGTTCTGCCAAACTAGATTGGTGCTTGATTTGCAGCGTGGGTATGTGTAACTCAAGATACGTTCTCTTGACATACTGATGTGTCTCTGCGGGAGGATGCTTTCGTGTTGTAAGCCAGGATCCGTTCTCTTGGCTAATTGATAATTTGCCGCGTGAGGATGATCGTGCAACGTGGTAAAGTAAGGACAATGTCTTTGGCAAACTAGAATTACTCATCTGCAGATTGCTCTGATTTGGTAAAATGCTGTATATTTTCCAAATATGGCAATTAGGCCTACTCTGAAATGACGAGTCCTTTCTTCGTGAAAATTTGTTAAGATATTTTATGTGAATATCTACTTAAACGACGGGAAAATGGGAACAAATTGAATAGGCTATTTGACAATTCAACCCAAAATATTAGAATTATCGGCAACTTCAGCTCTTTTACTAAAGAAATCCGGAAAGTAAATTTCCAGATATTATATTCATCTTGTCATGCTACTCATTCGCAACAAATCAATTATTATATATATATATATTTTTTATAATTACGTACATTTTTTCTGTCACAATTTGATTTTGTTGTTATCGAAATGTACTCTGTCATTTCAAATCATTCTGTGTTTATATTCATATATGTCCCAAGTTTAATTCTGTTTATTTGTATGTTATTTATGTTGTGTTTAATCAGTTTTTTTTTAATTATCATTATTGTACCTGTTTCTCTTTGTTTAGGTTTTTTATTCAGTTTTGTAAATTCTTATGCACGGCATTGCTGAAAAGTAGCATCAAAGCTGATAGCAGACTTTTTACCATGTTGAAATAAATAAAAATTAATTCAATTCAAAATCAAATCGTTGTGAGTCTGAGTGAAGTGTCCGCGAACATACCTAAAAAAGATAACACACAGATATCCGGTTGCATTAGCTTTAGATTAAGCAAGGACGCAGCCTATACCAGGTAAAATGGCGCCCCATAGGATCATTGCATTAAGTATGTAGCTCTCTACAGCGTAATTTGAGCGGAACCAAAATGGCCCTGCACCGACTGTGCAAACTGAGACAACACGAGTTAGATTTTTGTAAGCATTTGCGCATGAGCAGAATATGTTGTTTTTTTTTTTCCACTGAACATCCTGTCTGAAGCTCCCTTTTATTGTTGCTGAGGTGCGGCTTTTACATAACAGCTTCTATACATTGTGTTACATGAATATAATCTTCATACAGAGAAAATTCCTGTATACGCCTTGCTTCATAAGCAAAGTTTGCAACAAAGGGCGGTACTGTGACCTCTCCCAGAGCACTTCAGGTTAGACTCATTGTAAATGGGATAGCATGATTCCCTGTTACTTCGGCGGAGAAACCCGTCACACTGGATATTGGGGGGGGGGGGGTACTATTAAGTGAGACAGTCCTCCATTAGCCGTGTAGACTGCCATATAAGTTGTGAATGCATTGAGGTGGATACCCTCTCTAGCTTCATTAATTCGTGACATTTATACCAAAGGAGTGCTCTGAGTAAAACAACGTTCAATTTATGTTGTATATTAACCATGCTGGACGCTCTACCTACAGCAGGTCTTGGTCTCTCTTAACATGTGATACCATTCTGGACACAGATGTTAATCAGGACTATCAAACTCGACAGAACAGCTACGCATGGTAAGCATAAGAATTACACAGCATACTAGGACGCATGTCAAGTTGCCATTTCTTATTTATTATTTTTTTTTTAATGATCGATGCCAATGCCAACAAACAGTTTCATGATAGATCTTAGTCGGCACTGCAAAGTGTCGCCTGTCTCAGCTTGGCAAAGAATATTAAGTTTACGTAAGTCCTGTGGGTGGTTTACATTGTCTGGACGAAGAAGGTAGGTTGTGTCTTTGAGGGTATGATGCTTCGCTACAGCGCGCGGTCAGGTCTGATATACATATGTTATATTTTTGTTTTGACCATCAGGCATGGATCTCCAACACGAAAGAATTATAAATATGTTTGTCCCAGCCACCACAGTTTGCTTCAGTGTATTTTCATATGACGAGAAAACTGATCCCTCATTGTCCTTGAAAGTCACAACTAAACAGTCTCTGGAATATTCCACACTTTCAAATACACGCACAACAAAATGCACTGCTTGTATGTCACAAACAGGTGACTGTTTTGAAATAATGACACCAGACATCGATATTCTTACATTTCGAGAGCATTCACCCTTTTTCCTCAGAAGATAATCGCAAAGTTTTCATGTAAAATAAATGCACACTTTTTTTTGTATTGGTCACTTTAAAAGAAATGCACGGTGTGTGCATCATCTTAAAAATAATTAAATAATGTATCAGTTTCATTATCAGTTTTGTTTAGTTCTGTATCATAGCAAGTCGAACAATTACACATCAAAATATAAACAAGAGTACTCAAAAGCAATACATGTAATTATATGCCTAATATATAGGTATACATCATTTCATCATATCTAAAAGTATACAAATGAAAGAGATCATAATATTTATTGACCAGCAATACTTGCTTGCTTGGGATAATGACCCCTGGGCAATACAGTTTCTTATAATTCTCTCTTCAAAATCTCTCTACATATGCACATACAGGGGCGTTGATGGGGGGGGGGGCAGTTGAACCGCCTCCCAATAAATCCCCAGATGTGGGAAATTTCTTTGCTTTTTTGGTAGAAAATTTTCCAAATATTTCACCGAAGTGTGCCCCAGATTGCTGAATTTCAATTCTCAAAGTGCAAAATTTCCCTCACATGGAGGGGGTCCTTTACTTTAGAATATGAAGACAATTTCATTGTTAAACAGATATGCTCGTTTTGTAAATCATAGCCATGTTTATCATTAACCAATGACGTCATAGATCAATGTTCTGATATTTCAAGGTCATTGACCTCTCCAGGTGAACAGAGGTCGAAGGTAGAAACCTGTCAATGCTCTGTGGAATAGGAAGACATTTTCATTGCAGCACAAATGCATTAAGTAGTGCATCATAACTCTATCATTAATCAATGACACCACACATGAGTATTCTGATGTTTTGAGGTCATTGACCTTTGGAGGTCATCAGAGATCAAATCAAACTTAGCTCCCGATCTTCCAGTGAATCTTATGACATGTACTTACACTGGTGAAAGTTTCATGCTCTAGTTATATTTTGCACAATTCTCATGATTTTGAGGGCTTAACCGTTCTACTCTTACCTCTGCCGATTTAAATATTGAGTTGCGGCTGATGTCACTGGTTTGTGAAAACATTTCAACGCAAACTTTGAATTTCAAAATTTCATATGTTACTCAGGATTTTGCTGAAACTTATACCATACTTTTTGCCTGAATTTGTTCCAGTCAAACCAACACAGCACTGCATTTCTGCTTTGAAATCTTAGAAAGAAAAATTGAACATGAATATCCACTCATTTCAAAGTAAATCACATATGCATTACCACATCTCAGGAAAATGTTTTCTCTGCATACCCTTAATCCCCACAAAGTCACTATGAACGAAAGTACCATAAAGGTTTTATCAATCCTCACCTAAAATTGAATAACTTATGAAATATCTTGTCTAAACTTGTAGTCTATTCTATTCACAAATTTCTCCAAAAGTAAGTAAAAGGAAATTACTGTTACTCTACTAGTGTGCTTAGGTACTACATAATGCTTACATGGCTTCATTCATTGCATAAAGGAAAAAGATATTTTATTTCCTTGGAAAAAAATGTTGAGTCCCGGTACCTTTAAATGACATTTTCGTTTTGTTTTACTCGAATTGGATGTAATGGAAAACTGTATGGTTAAATTCCTTTTGTTGCTGTTCCTTGTCTCCAGACAAACGGCATGGCAACGTTTCATCAAATCATCACTCAGAATCTGGAGTGTCCAGTCTGTCTGACACTTTTCAACCAACCCAAATCACTGACATGTTCTCACACCTTCTGTAAAGACTGCCTGAAGCGAATCTTTCAAACCCAGCTCAACCAACAAACTACATGTATAACATGCCCTGTGTGCAGGAAAAGAACCACCGTACACAGTGGAGATGTAGATGAGTTACAAACAAACATACCCCTGAGTTCTCTGGCTGACGAAACGAGAACCCAGAGTCCACCTTGCACAGTTTGTCAGGCGGAAGAAAAGCCGCAAGCTGCATCCTACTGTCAGGACTGTGGGTCATATATGTGTGAACCCTGCGAGATAAAACATTCGAGCTGGACATTGTTCTCCAACCATGCAGTGGTGCCCATAAAGGAGGTGGTCACTGGAAAAATTCCTCTGAATAGGCGTCAAAAGTGTAAGAAGCACGGCAGAGAATTTAAAGATTACTTTTGTCCCGGATGTCAAGAATATATCTGTTTTCGATGCGGTGTATTGGAACAATCGCAAGAAATGGTCGAGGCATCTATCCATGAGGAGAAAGTAAGGAACAATATCAAGGACTTGAAGGAGAGAGCAAAATTAAAGAAAACAATAGCTGCAAAACACATCGAATTGATAGATTCAGAACACGAGAAAATAAAAGATTCGATGAGAAACCTTTACTATGACATTGACAAGACATATGGGGAATGCATGCATATATTGTCAGAGAGAAAAAAGGCGCTGAAAGGTCAAGTCGAAAGTTGGTCTGAAAATTTTGAACAAGTATTACAAGTCCTGGAAGAAGAGAGTGGCGAGGCGGTTAGTCACATAAACACTGTGGAAGAGCTTGTAAGTAACGGTATGAAGGTAGGCCCACCACTAGAGAAAGACGCCTTCTTAGTACACAACATGATGTGTGAGAACTTTGAGAGCATTCTGGGTCGAGATGATCCTGACGACCAGTCACTGAGAGGTGTGGCAGAATTTGCTCAGAAGATTTCATTCCGTAAACTCGTGACGGTAGAAGAACTTTGTCTTGGAGAGTTCGAAGAATATCAGGAGGATCCGAAAGAAGACGAAGATGCCTCTTTACCTAGATCCAAGAAGTCATGGAAATCACGTTTCAGGCCACCATGGACGAAGCGAGATGGACATGAGACAACGGGGACTTGATGGGCAAATGCAACAGGGTGTGATTGCCGTGAATGCCGTGTCAGACTTTTAAACTTAACCCCCCCCCCCCCCCCACAAAAAAACCCAAAACAACGGCAGTCACGGTGCTGATGAGAAGGCAAGTAGGCCCTAAGTTAAAACTGGGTCAACGCAACAAAACATTATCGCACGTAGTAGGCCGTAACAAATCTTGGAGGTGATCCGTAGTGCGACGCGGCGGAAAATTTGTGTAGGATGTGTATGGAGTAACACCACACTTGTTCACTGAATCGAGAGTAACTTCGTAACATAAGTAGAACGCGGAGAGGCAAAATGGAAAATACGCCACCTATACCCACGGCGCACTACACTATGGTAAACGAGGCTGCCGTGGCCGCCTTACAACATGGTGTTCATGTGTTGGCCTTAACTTACCTGAACTTTACGTGAGCTGTATACCTGCTGTCTAAAGGCCTTCATCGCTAGTGGCGAGTTACATGAGATGGTGCTTAAGGATGGCCAAATTACAAGAATCTGATTCCTGTCTGATGATCGATGTGACATTGGTACAGGGGACAAAATTGCAATTTACAATCCATTGTATAAGAAGTTCAATGTTCAACGCTCAGTCTCACCAAGGAAGTTCAAGAGAATGGAGTCACAACTGTCTTATTTCCTTTGAACCCATGTTCGAAGCCGCCGCTCAAAAATATTTGAAGCATGTGCCAAACAGGATCTGCCGCGCAGATACGAAGACAATTGACTCGTGTCTCACTGCATAATCACCAGCCACTTTCAAAGGAAGATATGTCTGTGTGATGGCAATTACTTTTCGCTATCCCTTCTTATAAAAGGTAGGTGGTACAGACACGAGGATGCGCGAATAGAAATTGAGCAAAAAAATGTTGAAATAAAGATGAAAATTACTTGATTGGGCATACCCGGGCACTAATCGGATATATCTATTAATAAAGAAATATATTTGAAGATTATTCCATATTAGTTTTATTTGTGGAAATTTAGCGGAAAAGTGATGAAACCAGCTTTTCAGGATGGTACAGTTTTAAACATTTTCACATGATACAGCTTTGATTTACACTTTTGCACAAATTTCTGGACGGGATTGGCTTTTGTTTTACATGCTTCATCATTAAGTGAAATTTCATTTCATTTAATAAATAAATGAGCAAAATATGGCCAACATTATCATAACGTTCAAAATGAATCTTCAGATTGCTCAGCAAGACGGCGGCGTCGAACATCAATCATCAAAGGCACAAGTGCACCTGTGCAATTCTTTTGTACATCAATAGAAATCTGACAACTGTTTGAATAATTACAGCCAGTTGGAACTCCACGTATAAAACCTCCTTGGTCTCACTAATGCCTTATGTAGGTCCTCTTAGTGTGTGGTCCCACAAGATCTAGATATTTACTCCACATGATATCATGGCAGTCAGAGAGATGTTTGGTGAATATTTACCTCAATTATTCTTCTTTCAAACCACGGGAATTTTTATACTGATTGAACGAAAATGTCGTGTGATATGATAATAAAGGGAAGAAGGGGAATGTCTTAATGGAGAGCTGTATGTATACCTACTCAGCTGTTTGTCGAGATGATTTGATCATAGCCGCCTGGATGAAGGATGTACAGGGTCTTTTCAGTATTGATCGATACATGAGGTATTTGAAGCACAGAATACTGTCACTGATTTTGATATACGCACGCAACCCAAACTTTGGAGTTACTAAAATTACAGTTTAAAAGAATCTTCTAAATTCATATCCAAACTGAAGAAACATTTGTCCTTGAGGTACAACGTTAGAACATGTGAAACATGTTACACGTGAAATAGCGTTTGCGTTTTCACCTGCCCTGACACTGGATCGGCTTGTTCCATTATACAGACCTCTCTTCTTCTTTTTTTTTCCCCCTCTGCCCTTCTCCTTCTTTCTTTCTGCCCTGTTTTTCCTGTTCTTCGTTGTTTTGTATTGTCTTTGTGTTCTCTTTCTGATATGACGTCGCATCTTTTGTGCATGTATGCATGTTTCATTTACATGAATGTATGCGGTAATTGCAAATCTCTGTCGTGGATTAAAAACATTGTAATGACACAATAAAGAAGAGGGTATTTTAGACCTTCAGTTAAGCAAACTCCGCATTAAGAATCAACAGTATGCAAATCAGTGAGAATACTCATAAAAAGTGTTGATTTCATTGCTTAACCTTAACCAATACTGTTGTAAAGATTCATGTCGCCGATTGTTGATTGTAAGCTCCGTTGTGTTGTAAACCATGTAATAGTCAAGGCGCTAATTCCTGTACGGGGCTTAGTTAAGGAGTTCGTTCAACCCATCTCGCAGAAAAGGTTTGACCAGACAGGGTGGTAGATGGGACCTCCATGAACATCCCCAGGTAGTATGTGGTTCTAAATTGAGGTATCAGTAGAATTTTACAGGCCACTTTTCATCATTATTTGTCGGAACAAACGTAAACGAGTCTGCGCATACTAAGACTACTACACGCACCACTAGCTCTGCTACAGGCGCTAGTGCCAGTGGTGCGTGTAGTAGTCTTAGCGCATGCAGACTTTTTCTTCGACAAACACGGGTTTTTGCCTGCAAACTTACTTTTCATGCCAAGCTGGGGTCGGTGTAGTGTAGTTTCTAGCCCTATTTATTTCCTTTTTATTTCTCCTAGTTGAAGGAAGCCGAGTGAGAACTCATACCCAGTGATTGCGACGCTCGAACCGTTTTTTGTCGCAATTACTGGGTATGTGCCCTCACATGGCTTAGCGCAATACAGCGGGCTTCCTCACAATACAAAAGCTGCAACTCAGATAAATAAAGACGAACAAAAACGGCTAGAAATTAGACTAGGGTGACGCTTGTTGCTGCTGGGGCACTAAAAATGACAAAATTATCCGTTTTTTTTTTTCATGAAGAATTCATCAAAACTCCAGAAAACTATATAAACATGTTCCTAGAGATGTCAGCAATACAGTGGGATACATTGTAAGGTATAATATTGTGCATGGTTACCATGGTAACCGGATGCCTACAGGCAATTAGTAACCCCCAAAATGCCTCTTACTGCTGCAAACTTAATGTTTTATTTTATAGATGCAATAAAAAACATTTTTTATTGAATATCGTTAAAAAAATTATCCTGTTGCCACGGCAACCAGTATTATCCAATCAGGATTCAGCTGTCAATAACTTATAAACTAAAGCCCATAATTTCAAAAAGCTCAATAAGCATGTCCTTCCTTCTGCATAAGTGTACCACATACATGTATGTGAAGAATATATTGAAGCATTCTCAAGTTACAGCAAAATGTGTAAGCAAAGGCATAATAAACGGCCATTGAAACTCAAAGATATCATTTTCGAATAGTAAAATGCATGAAAAAGTTGCGTCCGTCGTACTTTCAACACAAATTTGACTTCAAAGTATAGGCAAATGTAGTTTTTAGTAAATGTATGGACACAAATTTCCCTTAAAAACATAGGTGAATACAGAGAGCAAAGCCAATTATATTCTAACTTTAGCTCTTTTTAGTACTTACAGAGCGATGGTTATTCAAAACAATCCTGGAAAAGAGCAGAGGAAAGCAATTGATTGTTCATGTTCTTAAAGGAAGTTTATTCAAGAATGCATATAAATTCCTTTTTAAAGAAGGAATATACACGTATGCTGTATTATCCATCAAAGAACTAAGCGTACTTTCTGTTCGCTAGCTATTGTAAAAAATTTAATATAATACGATGAAAAATCATGATATGTAAAATTGAATTAATGCTAAGGAGAGAATGAGGGAAAAATCTTGGGAGTCCTTTCCCTTTTATCCAGGCTAATTTTATAGTGTTGAGGTAGGTCTTGGATCTTACACAAGTAGACCTCCCAAACAGGCTCCTGTGGAGTTTTAACTGGAGGTTGCGTAGAGGTACTTTAAGATCCGATCTACAGTGGGTGATATGCACGAACGGCAAAAGAAACAAACCTGTCTAGATTTCAGATTTTTTTTTTTTTTTTTTGGGGGGGGGGGCGGGGGGTTACCAATCACCTGTAGGCATCCGGTTACCATGGTAACCATGCACAATATTATACCTTACAATGTATCCAATTGTATTGCTGACATCTCTAGCAACATGTACATGTACAGTTTTATGGCGTTTTGATGAATTCTTCATGAAATAAATGCAAAAACTGCGATAATTTTGTCATTTTCAGTGCCCTTACAGCGACAAGCGTCACCGACCCTAGTCTAATTTCTAGCCGTTTTTATTTCGTCTTTATTTCTCTGAGTTGCAGCTTGTGTATTGTGCAGAAGCCTGCTGTATTGCGCTTAGCCGAGTGAGGGCGCATACCCAGTGATTGCGACAAAAATCGGTTCAGGCGTCGCAATCACTGGGTATGCGCTCTCACTCGGCTTGCTGCAACTCGAAGAAATAAATACGGCTAGAAACTACACTACGCCGACCCCAGCTTGGCATGAAAAGTTAGTTTGCAGGCAAAAACCCTTGTTTGTCGAAGAAAAAGTCTGCATGCGCTAAGACTAGTACACGCACAACTGGCACTGGCGCCTGTAGCAGTGCTAGTGGTGCATGTAGTAGTCTTAGTGTGCGCAGACTCTTTTTCGAAGAATAAGGTCTTATCGCAACTAAAGTGGCCTGTAAAATTTTATTGATACCACAATTTGGAATCACATACTACCTAGGGGTGTTCCAGAGAGTGCAACCGACCACCCCATGCAGTCAAATCTTTTCTGCGGTGTGGGTTGAACGAAGTCATTTTTTCTGGGTCCCTGCGCCTTGACTATAAGGATAAGCGACAATTCTGTATGTTTTCGTGTTTTCGCGTATCGTATTGTAATTTGCAAATAAAGTGTTTTGTGATGCCATGTCATGCTCAGTCATAATATTATACAATAATCTTATCTTATTTTTGCTATCATTATGTGGTTTATCGCTTTGTTATTTTATGTTATGTTGGTGTCTGTTCAAATAATCCCTTCTAAGAAAACTGTGCTTACTACATGCGGGACCAGCTAGCACTGCAGCATTGTCTGACACCTTGTATAGTACTTCGCAAATTATCAGGGGAAATGCATGTGAAAGAATTACAAAACTGACTGAAGCCCATAGCGATAGTCAAACTAAATTTCAGATAAAGCGCATTAAAAACGGGATGTTAGATCAGTTTCAAGTTGATACCCTTTGTAATTAACAACCCAAGCTCCACTCCAGTCATGCCAGTTATACGAACCATCGTTAAGAGTAAACAGATTTGATTGTTTTCAAGACACAATTAGTATATAGTGACTGTGCATCATAGTGAATCTATAAAAGAATAAATTACCATTTGGACTTGGGATTGGTGGTGTGAAAATATCAGAGGTAAAAACGTCAGTGGTAAACATGTCACAGATAAAAATTTCAGTGGTAAAAATGTCAGGGATAAAATGTCCGAGGTAAAAGATATCAAGGGTAAATCGTAGAATCACTATCCACTGCTCAAGTTGTCATTTCGTTGTCCTATAAATTCCTGTAGTTGAATATAAGAATGTGCCATTGACTGATACGTGGTAAGCAAAGCCGAAATATGACGTCAATAATGCTTGATAATATCAGAACAATATACAATACACTCATCATCTAAATTGAGATACAACCATGTGCCCAAAAAATACCACGACTTTACTTTATCATTATGACCGACTTTTATCATATCAAGTGTTGATTTCATGGTATATGTAAACTGAGACGTCTGACATTATCACCTCTACTATTATTCACGTATATTTCTTCTGCTGACATTTTTACCTCTGACATTATTACCTCTGACGTTTTTATCTCTGATTTTTTTACCTCTGACATTTTTACCAATTACCTTAGGATTAATATGTTACTTGTGTTTGTATAGATTTGTTACTGTCTATTTTTGCATATTTATGTCTATTTTAAATCTACTATTATAGGGTTCCAAATACATGTATGTCTAACAACAGTTGACCTATGCACTATCATAGCAATGCACCTGACTCATTGCAATACCTATTGAATCATCAGAACTTTTCACTTTAGAAGTTCCACCGTTTTAAAACTGGATAGGCCTCCAATAGCCCTAAAGGGATGGTACACTTTGGAGTTTGAGGATTCCAACATTTTTTTATGATGGTTTCTTGAGACAATGAAAAACCCTTTACAAAATATAAGAGTATAATTCCAAGTAGAATTAACAGTTTATTTGATACAAATTGATTTTGAAATGGCTGAGATATCAAACACAAAGCAATCCTAATAAAAGGTGGGACCCACTCATTATTAGGATCGCTTTGTTTTACTTAGTTTTTGACTATCTCAGCCATTTCAAAGCAGATTTTCAAAAAATAAACTTTGAATTCCTCTGAGAATTGTGCACTTTCAATCATTACATAAAGTGATCTATAAGTAAGCCTATCTCACAAAAAGTCAAAAGCCGAATTTTACCTTTACCACTACTATACCACCCCTTTGATATGTATCTTTATTGCACATAAAAAATTCGTGTAGCGCTGAATGTGTTGCTAAGTTCCATCCGATGAACAACCATGAACACCGTACTCACGTCAGTGTCATTTTTTTTTTTCGATAACAGTTCATACAAATTTTCAGCATGAAGGTTTGAAGAAAATTGGTAGAATGGCAGAAATGAGAAAATGTGGAAATCGTCGTAAGAAAAATACACACAATAAAGGAAATTTGTGTACATTTCAAGCTAAATATATTTTTTTTGTTTTCTAATTATTACTTATATTCTATTATCCTGCAAGTAGAAAAAGAGTGTTGAATATCAGGCGAAACATAAATGTTTTTTTCTTGTTTTGTACCATTAAAAGTGTTGATACAATAGAAGTAAATACAAAGAAAAAACACAACAGTAATCAAGCTATTCCAGAAAATATTGGATAGATGTAACTACATTTACGTTGTTCTTCAATCTACGTGAATTTCAACGTATTTCACTGTTGTCTGGTATGAAAAGTATTTTAACCACTTATTCTCCCCAGCAGAAAACACTCATTGAAATATTTCATTTTCTCGTTTTCTACCCAAGTCCTGGAATTCAAGTGACACTCCTCGGTTTACGTTTGGGTTGATTTGGATTTACATGTCGTTCTCATAAGCGGCAAGTTCAGTAGGCCTACTTGCATTGAAGTGGCATTGAATGTTTGTGACCTTTTTTAATAGGTTTAGGACTTCGGAGAGTTCGATACAAATAATGCAGGCAGACACATCAGATTACGCAAAGTATAGATTTTAAAGATGGATAGTTTATGATAAAAGTTAGAAGGCCCTACATGATTGTGAGTATGTCGGCATTAACACTTACACTTTCCCCTTTAAGCATATATATATATATACATACATATATATATGATATGGAGATTAACAAACAAAATATGGAACGTCGGGAACCAGTCATACATGCAACACTGTGACAATAACGTGATTCCTCTATACAAAACATTGTTTTTAATTCCTGTAGTAGAAACAGATGTGCTTGATATTGTAAGTAGCCTAAAGAGGAAAAAGAGTCCTGGGTATGATGGAATTAGCAATGATTTCCTAAAAGAAATTATACAATATATAGTAAGACCCCTTACTCACATTTATAATTTGTCCATCATTTATGGTATTGTGCCCGATAAAATGAAAATCGCAAAAGTTGTTCCTATTTTTAAAAAAGGGAATCGTACAGAAATAGGTAACTATCGACCTATATCTTTGCTTACAGTTTTTTCTAAAATTCTTGAAAAACTTGCATACTCTAGACTTATTGCATTTCTTAAATCATGTAATATTTTTTCTACTTCTCAATTTGGTTTTCGTGAAAGGCACACAACATCTCATGCTATCTTGTGTTTAGTAGAGAAAATAACATCTGCCCTAGATAATCATCTTCATACTATTGGTATATATTTAGACTATTCCAAAGCGTTTGACACTGTCAATCGTGATATCTTGTTGCATAAGCTCTATTACTATGGTATAAGAGGATCAGCACTTGAATGGTTTAAAAGTTATCTTAGAAACAGACAACAGTTTGTACAACTAAATGGTATTGGTTCTAGAATGCAGTCTGTCACCTGTGGAGTACCCCAAGGGTCTCTTCTAGGACCGCTGTTATTTATTCTCTATGTAAATGACTTTCCAAAATCATCAAATGTCTTTTCTTTCTTGTTATTTGCAGATGACACTAGTATTTTTTGCTCTAACAAAGACCTGCGTGTCCTGTTGGAGACAGTAAATATGGAATTACATGGATTAACTAATTGGATTCATGCCAATAAGTTATCCTTGAATCTGCTTAAAACAAAATACATGTTATTCAGTAATAGAGACACCTTAATGCCTGGTCCTGTAATTTTTGATAATGTTCAGATTGAAAGAGTTATATCAACCAAATTTCTTGGCATCCATATTGATGACAAGTTGAATTGGAAAATGCATACAACTCACCTTTGTAATCTTCTCTCTAGAAATGTAGGTATGATGAACAAACTAAAGTCTTTTCTTCCAAATCGCATTTTGACCATGCTATATTCATCTTTGATTTTGCCTTACTTAAACTATGGTGTATTAGCTTGGGGTGCTACAGCCAAAACTCGCTTAGAAAAAATGTTGCTTCTTCAAAAGAGAGCTGTTAGGATTATGTCAGCAGCAAATGCACGTGCTCATACTGATACGCTGTTTTATGGGAATAATGTTTTGAAAATACAAGATATTTATCTATTGTATTTGGCATCCCTCATGTATCAGATCAATAATGGTAATGTGCCCCACGCAAGTGTCCATGTTTGTTAAGAATGACAGAATACACAATTATTGTACAAGACAGGCTGCTTTATATCATTTCACATCAGTCAGAACCCAACTCAGAAATAACACTGTCGCATTGGCAGGCCCAAAATACTGGAACTCTCTGCAATCCTCTTTTAGACAGGCCATTAGCCTATCTGGATTTAAACGTAAGATGAAATCTTATCTTCTTGACAGATACAATGAATCCTGATGTTTTTTTTTTTTGTATTACTGTACTTCAGATGAAATAACTTGCATAGTTATAGATACATTTTTGTGCATAATGTGAGTCTGTTTTATGAATAGCAATTGGGACCTTTTTTAAATTGTTGTTTACTGAGGTCCTACTGTACAAAAGATTTGTGTGACATACAACTTGTGTCAAATATTTTGACCTTCTGTGTATTGAAATTTGAACCTGTATATTTTTTTTTTTATTTTTTACACTGAAATTTGTCAGAGGGAATACATACATGTGTTTCCACTGTTGATAAAGTTCCATAAATTGTAATCTTTAAATACGGCTGAGTGTTAAATTCACATCTTTATGAATAATCAGATATATGTAGGCTTTTGATAAAATCTGCTTTATTGGTTGACATTTTTTTTCATTGATTAATGCTGAGCTACATCTTAGTTAAGCACTGGATATCTTGTAAGTCATAGCCTTTATTTCACCCTCTTTACTCTTGTCCCTGTAACTGTGTGTTCAAGTCCAAGTTATTTTTTTTTCTTTCCGTTAATCAATCCCGTATTCTGTTTTAAATACATTTTTTTTTCTTTTAACATCCGTTAGTGTGCTTTCTCCCCCCCCCCCCACAATTATCATTTCATTTTCGCATATTGTATGTACATATTGTACATAGGTCTCAGGCTGAATTTTCCAGTCTTGTGTATCTGGTATGTTTTTTGATTTGTTTTGTTTTGTATTTGTAAATAGGAGTTTCTGCAATTTACAAGCTTTGCTTCTCAGCAGGACTCCTATCTTTTCCACCTCATGTACTAGTATATGTTAACTCTTTTTAGCTATCTGTCATGTTTGTGTAATCATTGATTTCTTGTCTTCACCCAATACTGAGGTATTACAATTTCTGTACTTTGTTTTCTTGGTGGAATTGAACAAATAAATTGAATTGAATTGAACAAATAAATTGAATTGAATTGAATTGAATTGAATACTACATCATGTGTAATACATAACTATCTGTCTGTAGTCAACCTGCCAAATGCAATAAGAATATGTTGGAAGTAAATGACAGACTTTGACATGGGAGGCATTTGACATTAAGGTAAAGAAAGACAATTTAGAGTCAGAGCCCAGCTCTGCTTGGATTTCGTGCAGTTTGATCATAAACTTGTTCAAAGTTGAGGTGATCGACTATAGACATGTAACTTGCATGTCGAAGAACTGAAATGATTTTAACCCTCACTGCATTGCGCTTATCAGGCTACACAATAGTGCTTCGGTGGTAGTCTTCCAGAGCCAGGTTTATTTCGAGACTTTAGAACATTACAATACAGTGTGTATTATGCCATCAAAGCAAAAGGCGTCTTAAGAGGCAAGCAATGCATCGCACGCAC
This sequence comes from Diadema setosum, assembly GCA_033980235.1. Classification (NCBI taxonomy): domain Eukaryota; kingdom Metazoa; phylum Echinodermata; class Echinoidea; order Diadematoida; family Diadematidae; genus Diadema; species Diadema setosum. The sequence continues at coordinate 34,606,575 of CM067078.1, read as the reverse complement.
ACACAGAAAAGAAGATTAACAAACATAATGGAACGTCGGGAACCAGTCATGCATGCAACACCGTGACAATAAAGTGATTCCTGCACAACTTACTTAAGCCAACATACGCAGACAATGGCTGGAAGGTGTGCCGAATACGAGTAAATATGAACGTGGGAGTCTCCCGTGGCCTAGTAAACAATTATTTGTTTAGAAGGCAAATATTCATACACTTTAATCAACCATGACTTTTCAAGGCACGTTTTAATGTGATTGCAATACGAATGAAAAGAAATTGAGTCGAGCAGAGAGGTTACATTGCCCTTCCACACCAAAAATAGAAGAAAAATGAGAGAAGATGAACATTGATGGCATATACATAAAGATATGTGTATATGTACATTATATGATTGTTATACATATATATATATATATATATATATATATATATATATATATATATATACATATATATATATCATATATGTATGTATACGAATGAGATATATGACACGGGAGATGTACTTAGAGAGTGCCTTATGTTATGGAAGATAATGCTACGTGTACACCATGTTTCCTACTGCCACGGCAATCACGTTTCAAATAACCTTGGACAACACTGGATGAGCGTGAGACAACGCGGGTTACGGGATGGGCAAACGTGACAGGCCGCGATTGCCGTGGATGCCGTGTCAGATTTTTAAACCATCAAAAAAGAAAAAAAAAATGCCATGGCAATCACGGTACGGATTATATACATAGTAGGCCGTAAGCAAACGGGGTGATCACAACAAGTCGTGATACCACGTAATAGACAATAACAAAATTTCGAAAAATGCTGGAAATATGTGTAGTCTAGTCTGACCAGACTCCATAAGAACGGCGTCTGATAGCAACATGTTCACTGTAGCAACGACCGATGGAAGGAACAAAATAGCATACCTTTGACGAACCACGTTTCGGGCAAACTGAGCTGCCGTAATCGCTTCGAACACGGTGTAAACGTAGCATAATAGTTATAATAGCTTTTACAAGATAAAGTTGTAAAAGCTTTTACCAGTTAATTTTGCTGTGTCCCTTTGTCTCTTCGAACGTGTGTCTGAGCTAGCCTTTCCTGCTTTTTGTGTGTTTTGGTTTAACGTTCTTAACTGGAAATTCTTAATTGCACACAATTCCTCATTACCAATACATTGCACTTGTATATCAAAGTATTTTTTTTTCAGCCCCCACCCCACAATCGACAATGATGTCACAGTGTAACAACATGTCTAGCATATAAATCATTGTATCACCTTTCATAATCCCCCCAGAAAAAAAAAATGAAATTAAAAACTCCAAGAACCCAATCTTTAATTAGGGCGGGGGACTGGGACATAACCTCTCACAGGCGTACAATTTTGTAATTCAAAGATTCCTCGACGACTGACTACGAACAATCAGTGCGTCTGCGCCGATCGGCAACTTTTTTTTTCCTGCCACCAAATCGGAAGAGCTGATGAAGCGTCCAGGATTGGACGTGAAACTGTCCTCGGAATTTAAGAGCAGTAAGTCCAGATGCAATGATTTAAATTAGTATCGTTTTGAATTATTATCAATGTTAAAGAACGTTATTTTAAATGCATTTTCAGCGAAGTTATTTTATACCATTTTGTATTAATTCTCCCCGAGAAGATACATTAACTATATCTTGTCCGTGACTCTGCTCTTGACGTATCAAGGAAAGAAAGATGTCGCAGGTCTCCTAGAAGGAGTTTCTGTTTACTTGCCAGATCCCCCTTTCAATTTCTTGATGAGGTGCAGCTTCTGCTTAACGACTTTTATTCATGATACACGAATGTAAAAGTTTCTATTCAGAGGAAAATGTCGTCTGTTACGCCCGTCTGCATATCCAGGGCAATTTCATGTTAAATCGTGCGAAAAAAAAAGAAGAACGTCACTTTGAATATAAATAACTTGAGAAGACCACTATCAAGTGAGACATTCCTCCATCAGCCATGTAAACCACCCACCAATATGAGATCGTTTTCTTTTTTTTTATGCTGAACAAATATATTCATTTATTAAACATGTTAACCCTATAAAGCCCAAGGGGGGGCACATTGTGCCCCCCCTACTGTATTTTCGTTTGCTACTCCTACACCCTTTACCCGATTTCAACCAAATTTGGTGACTTTTCCTAAAATCTTATTGCGAACATTTTGGTATATAATTTAGCTATGTTTGATATTGCTGGTTGCCATGGCAACCGTAAACTGACAACCATGTTCGTCAGATTTTGCATGTTTTTCTGTTCCAATTTCAATCAACAATATAATAATGGATGAAATGTGGGTTTTCTTGGCTGTAATTTGCTGAAGAACCAAAATATGAAGTAATTATGGTTGTGAATTACCCTGAAATGATTTTCGTATCATTTCCTTTATTTTTGTATGACGTAGGCATCAAACAATAGATATAATAAAAATAATAAAAAATACAGCATTTTCCAAAGACTACCCGTTTATTTTGTGTTATTTTCACGCAAGCTTTGCCTGAAATATCCTTTGTTGATCATATTATCAATCTGCAAACTCAAATTTTCCATATTATGGAAATATTAAATATGATACCAATATATGTACCTATCCCAAGCAATACATCAGAGGTTTAATATATTTCTATATATTGTAATGAATAGCGCCCCCACATGCTGACCTTGAGAAATTTCAAACATAACAAATAGTGAAGGTTGACTTGCTCATCCTTTGTGGCAAATATGAAATTGATTGATACAAAATAACAGCATATATACTGGGGAGAAAGAAATATAAAGAAAAAATACGATTTTAGCATATTTCCTATGTATTTCTATATATTTTGGTAAATAGCGCCCTCAATAGGTGACCTTGAGAAATTTCAAATGTTGGGTCATGTAGAGTATGAGTTGCTCTATCCATGTGCCAAATATGACGGTGATATATCATATAATAAAAAAGTTATATAGGGGGGCACAATGTGCCCCCCCTTGGGCCTGGAAGGGGTCAAAATAGCTTGGGCTTTATAGGGTTAAAGGACAAGTTCACCTTCATTATCATAAGGATTGAGAGAATGTAGCAATATTAGTAGAACACATCAGTGAAAGTTTGAGGAAAATCGGACAATCCGTTCAAAAGTTATGAATTTTTGAAGTTTTTGTGCAGTCACCGATGGATGAGAAGACTACTGCAGTGTATGATGTCACATGCGTACAACAATATAAGGAAAATATAAAGAGAATTTCACAAAATTTCATCTTTTGAAAAAAGTACACATTCCCTTGACTCGTTGCTGACATATGTTATGGGTAATATTATTCCCTTTGCCTTTAGAAAGGGACAAGTCAAGTGCTCTTTTATTATGCGAAAAAAGTGAACATATGTTGAATTTTCTTTAAATTTTCTTTATACTGTTGTGCTCATATGACATCAAAAGCCTTAGTAGTCTCCTCATCCAGCGGTTCCAACACAAAAGTTTTAAAAATTCATAACTTTTGCATCGATTGTCCAATTTTCCTCAAACTTTCACTGATGTGTTCTACTAATATTGCTGCATTCTCTCAATCCTTATGTTAATGAAGGTGAACTTGTCCTTTAAATTCAATTCGATTTCCTGTCGGATTAGTTCTTGGCATTCCCAAAGAGACTTCAAAGTAGGACAACTTTCAAACTAATATGTTGGGAGTTTAACATACAACAGGTTGTGGTCTCTTCTTCGTAAGCTAGCACCGGTCTGACACAGATTAAATCAGGAATACTGAACCCGGAAGTTGAGTACATATCAAACAGCGACCATATTACTTTCTGTACCTAGACTACAAACACAAAATTTGCGATAGCATGTATTTTTCCGTAAGCATTTTTTTTTTGTGTGTGTGTATATAACATGCTATTGTGAACAATAGTCCACAAGGCGTGACACTATAAGTATCAATATCATGCATACAATGCTGTGCACTTTACATAACAACCTCATGGCCTAATCAAGGGTTCACAGCAGCTTAGGAAAAGAATAATGGCAAAAACAGAAAAGTGGGGCCTAATAAATAAAATACTATTCAATCTGCAGAAGGTGGTTGTGGACGCGACTCTTGAATGACTGAGACCCTCTGTCACTAATCATGCCTACAATGTCTTCTGGTAAGCTGTTCCAGACTGTGACTGCAGTGTGTACAAAACTCCTGCCAGTTGAGTGTGTTCTGGACTTGGGTTCCGCGAGAGCATGTCTCGGAGTTGACACACTAGAGAGAGTTGTTCTTCTCGTTGTATAAGGTGGGGGAACCAGCTTTTTCAGGTCTTGAGGGCAGAGGCCTGTCTGCATTTTGTACAGGGCAACTGCAGCTGTAACCATGACGTCTATGGTGAAGCGAAGGAATATTGAAGTTGGAGCGTGCCTCGTCCTCATTTATTCCAATTATGCGTAGGGCCTTCTTCTGTATACGATCAAGTAGTTGAAGTACTGTAGGAGATGCATTCAGCCAGCACAGAGAGGCGTATTCCATGATACTTCTTATCTGGGTCTTGTACACTGTGGCTCTCCCAGGGGCATCCAGTTTAGATGCTACCCTCCTAAGAGCACCAAGTCTCTGTCCAGCTCTGGACGAAATGTTCCTGATGTGCTTATTCCAGGTGAGCTTCTTGTCAACCGTGATGCCCAGTATCTCCAGTTCGTCTACCTCTGTGATTTTTGTGTTTCCAAAGTGCAAGTCTACCCTCGATGGTTGTCTCTTTCTTGATATTGTTAGAGCCTTGCACTTGGCTGGCTCAAAAGACACCCTCCATTTATAAGCCCATTGCTTCATGTTTTCCAGGTCTCTGTTTAGGCTTGCATAAGCATGTTACCATAATTACCGTTAAGCTCCCCTAAAGAATACGTATATCTCGATTCACATGAGGACGTTAGTGATTGGTCACAGTGGTTTTCTTTGTAGGAAATAGACATAAACACACTGAAACAGGAAAAAAAAAACGCAGAAAGTAGATCCCATCAACATTGATTACTGTCGCATACAAAATGACATCATAATGTTTGATCGTCATTTTATGCATCATTTTCAACGATACCTGTGACTAACGAAAGCTATTGAGTATTCGGTTGGCCGATTGATTTGATTCATACAATCTGTGTAGGGAGGAACATATTGAACGAGACCGACGGCTGCAATTTCCTGAGAAAATATCTACGGGTATAGAACCATCCTTCAGTTTTAGGGTGTTTAATGTAATCTTTCACGCTTTCACACTGCCCCCTTGATTCTTCAATGGTTGGTCCATATCAAACTCCCTATTAAAGATGACACATTCACTTCATGACGCTGCCCTTGACAAATGCAGGAAATATAGTGGTAGCATGTTTTCCAAGAGAGAGAGAGAGAGAGAGAAGTGTATTATCATCACCCACATTGGATAAAAGAACTTGTTATCTGAGGCCATTTCATGTTTTCAAAACGGCATCAAAGCCTTTTTAAGACACGTGAGCGTCCAGTGAGGAAAATAACCTTTATAGAACGCCATGTTACTCGACTTTTAACAGTCACACATAATTAGTGTCTATCTATCTGCGAGGTTCCCTCCCCCCACCCCCCCCCCCCCCACCCCCGATTCTTGGTGAGGTGCGGCTCTTCCACATGACTTATTCCATTCATGATATACGATTATTTATTTATTTTCTTTTTTGCGGGCGGTGTTCCTTTTTCATTGTTCCTTTTTTTTTCTCTGCTCCACCTCACTAGTACAGTTTTCAACGAAGTGCGAATGGTCCAGGTTAGACTCTATGAAAACGAGACAATAATTCTCTATCAGTTCGTAGGGAAAACCCGTCACTTTGAATATGAAGATTACCATGACGAGAGCATTATCATGTCAGACATTCCTGCATAAGACGAGTAAACCGCCTATCAAGTTGTGAGTGTTTCATCACCGATTCCCTTTCCTGCCTAATACATAACTGATTTTCTAAAAGAGTCTAATTTTCCTTACACACATTTTACCATGCTTGGCTATCAACAAACAACAATTTGTGGTCTCATCAACGTGTGTTTATACCAGCTTGACGCAGACGTAACTCAGGTATATCAAACCCGGAAGTAAAACACGGTAAGCATAAGAATTACGGCATATTTATTCGGACGTGTGTTGGTTGTCATTGCTTAATTTTGATTCATAAAGGGTTTACTTAAAATGCTTGGGATTGATCCCCTCTCGTTTATTGGAAAGATATTCATGTAGTGATCATTAATGTTACAACCCTGCCGGTGTTTCCATGTATTTATCAGCCGCAGGTTACTTTTTGACCGTATCCGGGCAATCACCCCCAGAGTGCAATTACCCCCCGGCTAAATACTGGTTAGTGGTAAGGTGAGAGTAAAAAATAGGGTTAGTGTTAGTGTTATGTTTAGGCTTAGGAGTTTGGGTGAGGGTTAGGATTAAGTTCAGGATTAGGATTAGTATTAGGGCCAGGGGAATAGTCCGGGGTAATTGCCCTAGACCCCTTTTTGCTGTTTGATGAAAATCTGTTATGAATAGCTTACAGATAGTCGGTCTATAAAAGGCAATTGTTCAGAATGCTGTTTCTTGTTCAATTCTATTCATTTCATTTCATTTTTTGATAGAATAATATGCATTGTTGTGATGCCACAACACCAAGATATAGAATAGTAACTATGTTGCTTGCAGTGGCTTCTGTTAAGCACGAGCGGAAATTATTGCCGATTCATAATTGTGAAACGTAGCTACAGCTGTAGAGATATTGGTGTCACATGAAGTACTAGCCTCCAGACCTTAACAAGCCCACTTTAAAGTATTGTTTACCATTTGGAGCAGCGTTTGAAAAAAACAAAAACAAAACAAACATGATCTAGTTATCACATTTGATGCGCATGCGTATAGGTAAGTTGTATCGCAAAACATCCTAACCCTTTATACATATTTCACGTTAAATCCTAAGATATAAAGGAGCTACCACTGTTTTTCTCAGTAAACAGTGGCCAAACTGTAGATGGTTTAGTCAAGAAACAATTTTTTTAATAACTATTTTTCATATTTTTTCATATTCAACAATGCTTAACATTGATTATACAGAATAACAATTTTGCATTTGTTGTTTCCATTACTAACTCACATTTAACAATTATTTTGAAGCACTAAAGCTTTGTTTTTGTTTCATCTACAAATGGTAAATCATGTCTTTACAGAAGGGTCAACACCCTTAAACATTGCAATTCCACACCATGATCAAATATAATTTAATCAACAAAGAAGAAGAAAGTAATGGAAGAAGAAGAAAATTGAACATGAAATAAGAAAAAAAAATGAAAGTTTATCATTTCTCACATTTCAATCGAAAATCAAAATTACCATACATCTAATTTGACGGAGATGGTGACGTTATCACTTCAGAATTTTCCTATTGGTTTCTACATCATTCTGTTATTAAAATCTTTTTATTTGGTGAGGTTGAAGATTTAGCAACTAAGACCTCTCTTCTCTCCATCTTATCAACTTTACAACACTGACAAAGAAAAACAAAACAATGCTGCAAAGGCACAATGTTAGTTTCTTATTGATTGAAAGTCAATAGAAATAAAATTTAGGGAAGATAGGTTTTGTGTCACTTCTTGAAGACCTTTAGTTGATAGCACCATCACTTCTGCTAATAGATTATAATATGTAATATGTGAAATGTTTTGAAACACTAACATTTAGTAGGACCTACTCGTTATAATCATCATCTCCGATTTTAATCAATCTCTAACATTCTTGTTATTTCATTCAAGTCAACGAGCTGACAGTATAAGATTTTCATTTCAAAAAAAAAAAAAGAAGAAAAAAAAATGGCCAGAAGTTTTTCACAATTTGATATTGAATGGTTTTATCAATCTTCTCTGCGAATTCAACTTGCAAACCTCGGCCATGATGATTCATCAATGATTTATTAAATCTCCTGTTTAAACATTTGCAGTCTGTTTTAGGCCAATGGGCTTATTTACAAAAAGTAAAATTTTAAAGTAAATTAGAACAGAAAGCCTTCCTGTATAATGACGCGACTGAGTACTGCAGATACTTCCACGGCTTCCTACATTGCATCACAAACATTCTTCCTTATCCTCGCAATAGTTTTTTTTTCCAACATGTCAAGCTGTGTTACCTTTCAATAGTTTTTTTTTTCATAACTAAGACTGCATAGAACGCCATTGAAACTACCTGTTTATGTTCCTTGATTTCAGGAAAAACGTCATGGCAACGTTTCATCAGATCAGCAGCCATAATTTGGGGTGTCCTATCTGTCTGACACATTTCAACCAGCCCAAAACACTGACATGTTCTCACAACTTCTGCAAAGACTGCCTTGAACGTATCTTTCAAACTCAGTCCAACAAACAAACTATAATATGTCCTGTATGCAGGAAAAGAACCGCCGTACCTAGGGGAGATGTGGATAAGTTGCCAACAAACCTGCCTTTGAGTTCTCTGGTGGACGAAGTGAAAACCAAAAGTCCAACTTGTACAGTTTGTGAGGTGGACGAAAAGCCACCTGCCGTGTCGTACTGTCAGGACTGTGAGGATTATATGTGTACATCCTGTGAAAAAGACCATTCTAACTGGAAACGGTTCTCTAAACACACAGTGGTAGCCATGAAAGAAGTGGTCTCAGGAAAAGCTCCACTGCAGAGGCGACAAAAATGTGAGAAGCACCCTACTGAACGCAAGGAGTATTTCTGTCCCGGATGTCAGGAGTATATCTGCTTTCGATGCGGGAATTCGGAGCAATCGAAAAAGGGACATGGAATGATAAATGAATTCATCCATAAAGAGAGGGTAATGGAAAATATCAAGGACTTAAAGATAAGAAAAGAGGCAAAGAAAACAACAGTTGATAAATACATCCAGTCCATAGAGTCACAACGTAAGACACTAACAGATTGGATGAAAAAAGTCGGCAGAGACATCGACAAGACGTACGAGGAATGCATTCAACTGTTGTCAGAGAGAAAGAAAGCGCTGAAATGTCAAGTGAAAGAATTGTATCAAAAATTTGATAAAGAACTGCAAGTTATGGGAGAAGAGAATCGCCAAACAATTCGTCAAATGAATACTCTGGAAGAACTGGTGACTTACGGAGGGAAGGTACCGCTAGAGAAAGACGGCTTGTTAGCACACAACACGCTCTGCAAGAACTTGGAGAGCATTCTGGGACGAGATGATCCTGACGACCAATCACCCAAATGTGTGACAGAACGAGCTCAGAAGATTTCGTTTAGAAAACACGTGAAGGCCAATGAACTTTTTCTGGGAAAGCTGGGCGGCTGTCCGCGGTATCTAAAGTTAGACGTACAGCTCCCAAGCAAAGGCAGCATGGGCTGTGTCACTCGGGCGCCGGACAGTAAGATGGCGGTGGTGCTGGAGCAAGGCGGAATCCTTTTCTACTCCCATGATTGCAAACTGCACGAAAAGGTGCTGGCGGATGTGAAGGTTCGTGGAATTGGATTCCTGTCTGATGGTCGTAGCGTCGTGCTTAGTACACGAAATAAAGTGTCGCTGTACACTCCGCAGTGGGAGAAGCTCAATGTCGAGTTCAAGACCATGAAGGATTGGTGGACGGGTGGTCTTACGGTTGACAGAGCTGATAATATTTGCTTGGGGTGCGTGAGGTCCAAAAAAATCCAAGTTTTTACTCCTCAGGGTGGACAGGCCATCAGGGAAATAATGTGTGGTAGCTATTCACCTTCTGTACTATTCTCCTGTCAAACCATGGGAAACCTGATTCTGACAGATAGAACACACATCGTTTGCCTTGTTGGTGGGAGGAAGAAGGAGAATGTCTTGATGAAGAAGGGTATGTCTGCCTACCCAGCTGTTTGTCGAGATGATTCAGTCATCGTAGCCTGGGTGAAGGACGTGGAGGGTCTCGTTAGTATCGATCGATATACATGGGAATTTGAACACGTGCAGAATCTTATCACTGATTTTGATATAGGTAGACAAAGCAGCGAAGATTGGTGCTACCTACAAGAGTTTCAGAGTGGTGACATAGCTTTCTGCACTCAATTCAGACTTTACATATTTCATAGAAATATAATGTGACAATCTCCATCGACTCTTTTTTCTTCTGTGGGAGTTTATGAGAAAATTATTCTTTTGAATATACTTGACCCAACTTGCACACAAATGAGGGTGCACTGTAAAATGGACTTTTCATATGCTTTACCTATTTGGCATTAATATTCACATGCAATATTGTTCATGTCTCGAAACGTGGATTTATTTTCCGGCTCGAGTGACAGTGTCAATAATCACGATTCGTCTGTATTAGTCGTTTAGTCTAGCGCTTGCCTTTAAAAGCCGCAATCCACTTATACTGTACTATAGAATGTGAAATTTATACTTAGAGCAGAACATGCCTTTTCCCTGCTACAACCCTGACAACACTCTCCAAATTTACTATCTCGATTATCACCAATATTTGTAATAAAGGTATATTTTGTAGTGTCGCAGAGGCTGAGAATATCATCCAAAATGTGCTGGGAACAAAGAGGTACAAAGGTGATTATCTGTTTCCATGTCTCGGAGAAATCAACTATAATGCAAACGGGTATGTCAGTGGAACTTCTTTGCATTAGAACGTTTCCTGGACTGCCTTGTTTGATTTATTATAGTTATTTCCAGATAAAAGAAATAACGATGTAAAATGTTTGTTGGCCCTTTTGACGTACATTAATTGACTTGAGCACACATCAATTGACACGTATTGTCGTGCAAATGTTATCTTGAATAAACATTATTATGTAGATTATCATTGAATTAAAAAAAAAATGGTGACAGTTTTCATCTAACTAGGGTCCTATTTCAGGATAGTTGTTCCTATTCCCAATTAAGAGATATGGTTTTGTATCATATTGGCTCGGTTCAACAGTGTTCTTTCGTTCTTAGGTGTTTAGCGTCTGAATAAACCATACGATGAAATTGATGTAGGTAAGCAGTATCCCTATCAATTTAGAAATCTATTGCTACACTAAGCAAATAGCGTAATCGATTTATTGTGACAAAAAATACTGCATTTTTATGGAGACGTGTTCTTAAAGGCGAAGTTGCTGTGAAGACTTACTTAGCATAATAATATGTTCTTTACTTTCGTTCCTTTTTACTGTTTAAGTTCCTTTTTTGTGTTGTCACTTTATTTGGTAAAAAGGAACCGACAAACTTGATGACCACAAGTTTGAATTTGCAATTTTTGAATTGTTGAGTCACGTTTGTAGATGATACTCTGTCCCTTAAATTGCTTTGACTTACGTAGATACTGATCATCATTGCCATTTGACTTTTCAAGCGATGTAGAATAATGTTTGTTGTGTTTATTAAGCATGTTTTACCAAATATATTTAGTTGGTATACGCCCAATGAATATTTTCTTTAATCTTTTCACTGGAAGACAAGTAATTTTCAGAGATTGCACAAACGATAAAAAGTTCTAATGACTTCTGTTAGTTCAAGTATGTGCGACATGGATGTAGAATTACCAAGCTGTTACAATACATAACTTATCAGAATGTAATTCGATCTTTCTGTAATCACCACAGAATATGTATCCCTATTGTGAAGTCTTGTAACATTTGAGCAAGCCACTACCCTCAAAATATAATGTCACATGTATAATACATCTGCTATAGTTAACTTAGGCCTAAACATCACTGCTTCAAAATAAATTACAGACAGCACACTTTGTCGATTGAAGAAAATGACAGTAAATGATTATCACAGGAAGAATGAGGGTTTTCTATGGACGGTTTTGTATTTAACGTTTATCGTATTCTCGGAATTATGGTTATAAAAAAAAGTTAATGAGTTTCAGTTTTTATTCATCAACTTCCTTACATGCCACTTTGTTACCTGTTAAGATACAGCAAAGAATGAACTTGTGTTTAAAACATGATTATGCCCAAGAATGATTGTAGACATACATTTAATCCCCATTATATTCTGTGAGTTAGTTTTAAGAGGCCCCAATACAATAACATCTGAGCGTATGTATAGTAAACTTAGTTGCGTATTGCCTGGAGTTATCCATGATTATGTAGTTGAGGTCCACATTTAGACCTTGATGTATACTAGCCATGAATAGCAGCCGTAGCAAAAGTATGGAAGGCATACCTTTTTTCTTGTCATTAAGAGAAAAAATTGTTTGATCATAATTCATGACATTACTCTTTTTATACCATTTTAGCTGACATTATTCTTTATCTGTCGTGATAATCACCATGCTGTTCATTTTTTTCTTTAAAAAAAGAAAACGACTGAATTTACATTGCCATGTATAACGTTATGGTGTCATATTTAGTTCATGATTACTTTTACTTTTATTATATATGTATACATATTATGTATTGCATATTTTGCACATTATATATAATTATATCTCTATATGAAGAGTTTGTTCGCAAAAAAAAACCCCAATAAGTCCATATTTGCCAAATGGAGATATTAGCGATTAAAGGTCAAGAAAAATAGAGAGAATAATAAGATAATAAGATCTTTTGATCGTAACTTCAAAAATGTTCCTTTATATGAAGTGACCGATATATCATTTAAAGGTATTATTTTGTACTTTATGACCGAGACCGTACTTCAAAATCTTCAAAATTGGACTTATCGGGTTTTGCGAACAAACTCTTCATATATTTTGCATTTATAAAGTGCATATTTTTGAATACTCATTTATATATAAAACATATTCATTCAAGAGTGAATCGGCATAAGTCTATAAGCTTCACGTTTGGTTCAATAGGCCCAACTTGACAATATCTTACTTAACCATGCAATCTATAAATGCAAAATATGTAATAAGTAATAATATACGGTTAACCGTATATAGCATAGTTATGATGTCACGAGAAGTATAATAATCTCACGCAAAACAATTTTTGATGCACGTGTATTTGGATAACGAACCAACGATATTTTGATCAAGTTTTATGACCATTGACTGGTTGTCCCCCTTTTATCTACATGTGCATACTACATCGATTGTTTATACAATGATGCGGGGTTTATATGACATTTCATTTTGTAGCTTTTGATTTGCAATGGGTAGATTTTTATTTCCCGTTGTTTGTATGTTACAATCAATACTCCTATCTCCCGTTCTCTCTTGACCTTTCCGGCTTCTCTCATATTCGGCTTTAAGCAGTGGTTTTTGTACTGTATGATTGTAATATGCTTTTTTTAATGCAATGATAATCACAATTAACTGTATACATTTATTTTACGAGAAGAAGAACTAGCTTACACGATATTATGTTGCATGTCGTATTCGGATAATGAGTTTCGTGTCACTTTGATAAATTTTTATGTTCATTGATCTGATCCCTCATATTTCTTCCTATTTAAACCACAATGATGATATATTTTGTATAAAGAGGTATAATGAACGCGTGTACAGTCTGTGGCTTACACTTATGAAAGCGTTAATTTCGCGTGTTATTTCAA